>LNAC01000107.1:2498318-2568485 GCA_002007465.1 Ailurus styani
CTTCCCCCCACACCCCCCGCCTTCCCTCCATTTCTTTCACCTCCCTGTTGCCCCTCGTGTGTCTCTCCCTCTGCCTCCTCTGCGTTTCTTCACCGACACGGCCTACGGCCTGGATGGGGGCCTCGCACCCCGAGGACACCCAGCAAAAACTTGTCAAATCGTGGCTGGCATCTCGTCAGCACTGGGCTGAACCGTGGCTCTCGGGGTGTCCGTGGGCAGGAGAAAGGGGGTGACACACACGTTCGGGCTCCCCGACGCTGCCAAGGACCCGAGGGGTGGTCTGCACGTGGGCAAGCTCCGGGAGGCCGGCGGGGCCGGCGGCCGCAGCACCCCCCATGCTGGTCTGGATGCAGAGGGGGAGCGTGGCGAGGGCGCTGCCCTCCAGGTCGCTGCGCGGGCCTCCCAGCGCCGCTGCGAAGAAGTCACCACACACGTGGGGGCTGAAAGCAGCAGAATTTGCCGCCTCCCAGCTCTGCGGGCAGAAGTCCAACATCAAGGTGTCCGCGGGGCTGGGCCCCTCCGCAGGCGCAGGGACGCGTGCGCGCGGGGACGGGTCTCTGGGTGCCTCTCCGCCAGCTTCTGGAGGCCACGGGCAGTCCCACGCCGCTCCAGTCCCACCTCCACGCGGCCTTCTCCCCGGTCCGTGGCGCCTCCCCTGCAGGTCTCAGAAGGACCCCGTACGCCAGAGCGCCCTTAGCTTCAGCTCCTTCGCTGATGGACGCAGGCGCGCTTTCCAGACGAGGCCCCCGTCACGGGTGCACGTCTTCGGGGGAAGGCGAGCAGACCCGCCGTCCGCTGCCGGCGCTGTGGTGCCGTGAAAGGAGCCCTCGCCCCAGGCTGGCCCCGCGGCCCTGCCCCCGCCAGCCAGCCGACCTCACCTCTGTAAGCCTCAGTCTTTCCCCCCGGAGAATGAGTCACCCGCGGCGCCGGCGGCAGGGCTTACCGAGGTGGCCCGTAGAAAGCCGCTCACACCGACCCTGGCCACACAGTAGGGCCGCAGTCGCGGGCAACCCGGCCTTCCTGTGACCTGGCGACGAGTGGCCGACCACACTCCGCCGTCCACCAGACAGCGCGTCCCCGCTCCGGGACTCGATGGCAACAAACGTGCTGGAAGGGGAGTCTCGGTCCCTTTCCGAGGGCAGACGGGGGACCGGAGCGGGTCCCGGGGGGCCGGCGGAGGCCTGCCCTCACCCCTGCCGCCCCCGCGGCCCGCAGGCGGGGCTTCCGTGCACCCCCTCCCGCTGCCCCACTCCTGCGGGCCGGTGAGCGCCAGCCCAGGCCCGCCCTCACGACCTTCCCGGCGGCGTGTCAGCCAAGGGTGAGCCTCCCCCACACGCCCGGAAGAGGATTCTGGAAGGCACTCTGTGGCATTCTTGGATGCCGACGGCCGCCTTCTGGAAGACACGTGCCCTTCCACGAATGCCTGCTGACCGGCCCTCCTCTCTGGCCTCCCCTCCCTCCCCTCCCCCAGGCCCCCCAACAGCCCGGCAGCTGGGCAGGGTCCCCCTGGAGGGCTCACCCCGCCGGCCCCAGCTCCGTGGCGGCCTGAACCAGGCGACCCCTGGCCTCCCCGCCGGCACCCCGCACCCGGCGCCAGCACCGGCCGGGGCAGGGGCCTTCAAGCAAGCCTGGATTAGAGGTTTGGGGTTTGGAACGTCCACTCTGGGATAAAGTCAGATTTAAAAAAAAAAAAAAAAGCGAAGACAATTTCAGGGACACAGTCTGAAAAACAAAACAGCTTTCTTAGCTCTTTCTCTGAAATGACATCAGCGGCCACCACAGGCCTGAATCGGCCCCGTGTTTCCAGCCATCAGGATGCATCATTTCCCTCCAAAACACCGGCGGCCTCGTCCCAGATCCCGGCCGGCCTGGAGCCGCTCCCCGGGCTGGGGGTGGGAGGCAGCCCCCCGCTTTCCCACCGTGCCTGGGGGAACGGGGCCAGGCCGGGAGACGGGCTTCCCGGCAGGTGCACGCCCACCCCAGCCGTGTCCCCCGCGTGGGCATCCGCGTCACCGGCTTCCGGCAGCGGCTCGCCCGGCGCCCCCGCAGCCCCAGACCCCGGCCCCGCGGCTGCTCCCGGCCCGTCCCTCGCCGGTGGGCGCGCCTGGGGGTTTTCAAGCGCGTGGAAACGGGAGGATGCTTTCAAGATGGATTTTTGTTTAATTGAAGCAGCAACCCAGTTGTGCTTAAATTTGTTTATCACCACGTAAAAATAGACACAGAAAGAAGCAGCAGAAGGCCACACAATGGGATAACAACCTGCTTGTCTGTGGCTGATGAATTATTTTTCTTAATTCCTCGTACTTCTGTGAAGATTTCCAAGGCTAACTTTTGTAACACAAAACATTATTTGTTAAAAACTACCAACTGAATCTTGTCTCAGGGCCAAACTGAGCTACTTAAGAGAGTGGGAAGTCGGCCTTCACGGAGAGCCTGGAGCCCCTGGGGACGTCTTGCTTTAAAGAGACACTTTTAAAAAACTCAGGAATCATCTGCATGGTTGAAACGTCTGCTCCGCCTTCGTTAGTTACAGTGATTTACTGACTCACAGGAAACTTCGCCGCTGGACCAAAGAGTGACTCTATTTCCCAGGCATGAACCGAGCGCTCGCCCCGGGCCTGGCCTCGGCCCGCCACAGCCCCCGCCACATCCCTGCCCCAGGCTCCGCGCAGTCTGACGGGGGCGCGGGAGGCAGGCCCCGCATTCAGTCACTCGGCAAACCCCAAGACCCCACCCCCCCCAGGCACCGTCTGGGGGCACGGGGACACGGCGGCGTACCCAGGACCCCCTCCTCCCAGCCTCTGCGGCCTGCACACTTGCAGCAAATGCACGAAAAGAGGAACACAGAAAAGGGGTAGAAAATTCAGAAAATCCTTCTGGGAAGTGGAAGGAGCCGCCAGTGACAGCTGGGACGGAGGGCGGCCGGTAGACCTCTCTGGTCAGCCCGGAACTTATTCGTCGAAGTCCAGACCCGTCCCATCTCAGAACGTGCCCAAAGCCTCTGATCAGGGCCCCCCTGGCCCATGCCCTTCACGCGGTGGCCAAAGGTCCTGTTTGGAGGAAACCTTCCCAGTTCACGCCAGGCAGGCTGGTGGCCATCGGTAGAAGCCAGGCTGCAGCCCACCCTCAGTCCCAGGAACACTTGCTCCCGGCAAGAAGCCAGGCACCCTGGGGTCGGCCTCTCCCAGAGGGGCCGAGGGCTTGGCTTTCCTTGCACTAGCCAGGTGTGTGCCCAGGAGGGTGTGCAGGGACACCCCAGCCTGTGTCGTCCCGGCAGGGCCTCCTCCCCTGACCTTGGTCTCCGGCAGGAACTGGGGGGGGGGGGCGCACTGGGAAGCCACAGGTCACAGCCCCCGACACGCAGCCTGGAACGGGGGGCCTCGTCAGGCTGTGGGCACACCCCCCCAAGACAGGAGGGGGTTCTCTTCTTGCAGAAGAGGCTGCTGGTCCCGAGGCCCTGAGCGGGAGATGGTGACCCACAGCCCTCGCCCTGCAGACCCTGCCTTAGCCCGCAGCCATCAGGAGAACCAGACCAGGGCCCCACCTGCGCAGGCGACATTTTGAGCCTCCTGGTCTGGGGACAGCGAGGGACGGCTGACTCATGGCCTGTTGGCCCCCTTTCTCTCTCCATGTCAAACACGTTCTGATTCGCACAGACATGGGTTTGTGAGGCTGCGGGGAGAGACCCCAGAGCGGCCGGCGGCTCCCCCTGCTTCGGGAGCCCAGAGCACATCACTGACCTCCACAGGTCTCTGGGAGGCAGAGCCGATGGGCACAGGTCCCCGGCTGGCCGGGCACGTACGGGTCCTCCCATGAGCCAGGTGCTGTTCCGAGGGCTGGGGCTGGGGCCTCAAACCGCGCAGGTGACCCTCCCTGTCCTTAGGCGCAAGAGAGTTTTCTGAGCACCTACTAAGTGCCAGAAACTGGCAGGGAAGGTGAGTGCCAAGGGGCAGGGGCTGGGACAGGGGACGGCGCCGGGTTCAGGCACAGGGGCTGTGACCTGACCTAGTTTTCAAGAGCGACCCCAGCTGCTGAGTTGGGCGCGACCTGAGGTGGGGGAGCCTGGGGTCAGCGCCGAGCAGGTGTCTCAAGCAGACTCCGGGAGCTCAGAATGAACGAATGAGCATACGGCAGCCTCAGGGCACTGGAGGCCAGCGGGGACCCTGGGGGGACAGCGTGGGGAGGGGCACGGCGTGGGGAGGGGCACGACCTTCTCCACTCGCCGCCCCTGCTGGCCATGGTGATGGCAGCTCCGGACCCTGTACCCACTTCCTGTGGCTGCTCCATCCAGTGGCCACGACCTCGGTGGCTTAAAACAACACACTTACTCTCTCGGTCTGGGGCCGGAAGTCTGACATGGGCAGGGCTCGCAGGGCTCAAGTCAAGGAGCCGGCAGAGCACTTCCTTCTAGAGTCCCGGGGAGCCTGCGTCCTCTGCCCTCCGTCCAGTGGCCCGTGGTGGGTGGCCGGTGGCCCCGCGTCACTGCTCTCTGAGTCCCTGTGTCTGCTCATAAGGACCCTCTGACCACAGTCCCAGTTCCTCCGGTGGGGGAATCCAAGAACCTCTGTCCATCCCAAGGTCGGGCTGTTTTCCAGCCGGCGTGGGTGGGGCTGCCGGGCGCGCATGGCCCTCCCCGCCCCGGTCTCGGGGGGCCCTCACGGCAGCCCAGGGAGGCAGGTGCTTCCCAGGGATGTGACTGGGGCTCAGAGACGGTGAGGGAACTTCCGGGGCCACACGGCCTGGACCTGGAGGAGCGGGAACGACACCCTGGTCATGACACGGCTGTCACCTCGCTGGCTAGAGCCCCGCATCTCCGGGCGGCGACCCCAGGCCCCTTTGCCTCCCTAGCAAAGGGCTTCCCAAGAAGGACACAGGCAAGCCCATCCCAGACCACCTGGACACCCCAAAGGGGCCCTTCATCTCTGAACCGTCATCTTGGAAAACCACATCCACTGAGAAAGAGGCACCCTGACCCCATCCTCGTCGCCGTGCCAGAAATCCGGGCGCCCGCTGCTGAGAACAGAGAGCTTCCGGGCTCCCAGCGGGTGCTCTCGGAAGCCCTTGGGAAGGACAAGTTTGACAAGGCTGTCCCGCCCGGGGACTGCGGCCGCGACTCTGGGTGAGCCCGTCTGTTGGCAGAGCAGAGCCAGACGCCGGGGGAGACCAGCAGCCTTGTTTCTTTTCGTCTTTGCGATCGAAAATGCTTGCTTCCTCGGCCCCTCCGTCCCTCCGGCTGCTCCTTTAAGAAGAAAAAGGAAGTGTGGTCCTGGCAGAGTTAAGTAGAGCAATAAAAAATAAATCTTGGTAATTGTTGTGGAGACAGAAAGCAACACAAACCGGACCTAAGTACATTGTAGGAAAATGTCAGCGTCGGAGAGCCGGCCGCTAGCGCCGCGATCCTCCGTCTCCCCGGAGTGGCCCCTGGACAGGGCCCAGCACATTTGATTTTCTGCATTCCTCCTTCTGGGGTTTCTTGGAATGTCGGACTACTGCGTTTTGCATTTTTCTTTTCTTTTCTTTTTTTTTCTTTTTCCTGCAAAGGACGGGTGGTTTCAAAGATGGTGGAGAGAACCTCACGCAGAGCCTGAAGGAGGACGGGGGCCGCGCTGACCCACGGTGGGCGCACGGGCCCGAGGACGTCTCTGAAACAGCCAGACCCCTCCCCGCCGCCCACGGGGGCACCCAGCATGTATGGGTGCAGAAATAAAATGGGAGAGCTCTACGTTCCAGGGTCGACGGAGCTTTGCGTCCAGAAATAACAGCAACCCTCCCCCTATGCGGCCCTCGCCACAGCAGAACTGGCTGAGAGGTGTCCCGCGGGACCCCGAAGGGCACAGGAGGGCAGAGTCGGAGCTGACGTGCTTCCTGGTGCTCATTCCCCAAACAGCCCCGATGTGCTGGAGGCGGCCCCCCGTCCCCACCAGGTCCCGCGGACGGAAGCTTTCCTTGCAGGAAGCTCTGGTTGGACGATGGAATGACTAGGGGCCTGAGCTCGCCCATTTCTCGGATGAGGAGGCTGAGGCTCAGAGAGCGACAGAGGCCCAAGTCATCCTGGGGGCCGAGGCTGATGGTGTCGGGTGCTGTTGCCGGCGGGCGCAGCCACCTCCTAACGCAGCCGGCCGCCGTGGGATTGAGGCAGACGCGCTGCAGAGCCCAGACATGACCCCGTGGTTGGGGCGTCCGCTGTCTGCCGTGATAACAGTAAATCAGACTTCTGATGGGGTCCACCTGATCTGTCTCCCGGACAGTCAGCAGGGACTTAAGACCCAAAGATAAGTTGTTCGCTTAACTTGAAGAGGTCCTATTGTTTCCCCGCCAGCACCCTGGGCCCGGCCGATGGCTGCCTGTCCCCGGCTCTGTCCTGGGTTCGGAATTCCAGGCGTATCCAGCGAAGCTTAGCTGCACCCCAGGCACTGGAGTGCTGAGCAGGGACCAGCTCCCCCGAGGTCTCCCCGGGAGAGAGATGTCCCCTCTCCTTCCATGTGAAACTGCGTTCCAAGACCCTTTTGCCTCCAGAGACTCATACGCCGGCTCTGGTCGTCCAGGCAGTGGAGGGGGTGTGCGGGGCTTCTCCCAGTAAATCAGAAATTTGGACACTAAGTGAACGGAGCGGGGAGCCAACCCTCTGGCTCGAGCTCTGAAGCGAGACCCGTTAACTGTCCGGGAACCACACGTGGTCGGGGATTCGCGGGTTTACAGGCTCCAGACAACGTAAGGGGGCTGGGGAGAGCTCCGGCTCCCCCGTGGGGTGAGGGAGACCCGTGGGCGTTGGGCTGTGGGCCCACCTGGCTCCTCTGCCCACGAGCTGTGTGACTGTGGCTGGGGCCTCGGCCTCCGGTGCCCCCTCGGCACAGCAGGGCTGCACACCTCATGGTTGCCCACGTCGGAATCAGTATTTTCATTTCATCATCCAGGGTTCAGAGAAGGAAAGTGATCTGTCCAAGGTCACACAGCTTGGACTTTGAAGAAAGCAGGGCAGGAATGCAAGGCTCTTGTCTGCACTGAGTGACCCCCTTCCTCTACATTAGATGAGAAGGTGACTCTTAACCCACGTGACCCAGGAATGAGAGGTCAGAACCAGTCCCAGGAACGAGCCAGAAAACCGAGCCACGCCGCCCTCCTGAACTATGGAGCTCGGGTTCCACAAGGCTACAGGGCCCCAGGATGTCCTTGCCGGGTCCGTGGGCATGCCTGCTTCCCGGGGGCTGTCAGGAAAGACGCGGACACCCCGGACCACACCAGTGCGGCTGCTTGATGGTTTTCCCAGCCCAGCTGGGAAAAGGAATTAGCACAGGCCTCCAGAGAGAGCCTGTTCTCATGAAATGCGCAGCCCGGCGGGGCGGCCGAGAGCGGGACAGCAGCTCAGTCTGGTTTCACATTCTCTTATCTGCTGGCCTGCTGGCCCGTCTGCAGCTCGTCCCCGGGCCCACGAGAGAGGGTCTGGCACAAGATGGGGACAATAAACCCGGATCGGGACAAAAACTGAATTCCACGTCTCTGCCTAGAGCTCATCACCATGGCCCCCTGACTCCTACCGGGGGGGGGTCACCCAACCAGGCTCTTTGCTAGAGGAGCTCAGCCGCAGGGGGTCCCCTTCCCCCCGGAGCTGGCTTCCGCAACCTGGAGAGCCTTCTCTGGATGCCCTCAGTTTGGGATGGTTTCCTGGCGTCGCCAGGCACCCCCGAATCTGAGCAGTGAGAACTTTTTCTTGGCGCATGGCAACCCCAGGAGCTCATGGCCGACCTCTGCGGTGGCGCTGGTCCATCGCCACGTCCGTCATGCTGCCGCCCGCCAGGGAGCGCGTCCCGGCTCTGCGACGGGGCTTCCTCTGGACGGATCTGGACCCCAGGCGCCTCTGCAGACGACACGGGAAGACGACACCCGCCCAAAGGGGCCCCCGCGAGCGGACGTACTCCCTCGCAGACGCTCCCCCGTCCTATGGATTTACATTTTGAAGGAGTAGAATATGAACATTAAGTTAGTTCCAAAAATCAGAACGATTCAAAAAATGTACACTTGGACGGTTCCCTCTGTCCCCATCTCTTCTCTCATTCCCACACCCTGTAGGGAATCAATCTCCTGAATTATTTCTGGTCTGTCCTTCCTGTATTTTGGGAGGGAGGAAATAATATAGATAAAATAGTGTATGTATATATACGCACACATATACGCATGTGCCTGCGTCTGTGTACGTGTGTAAGAAATACAGAGACGCGGGACTTGCGGGTGGCCCAGTAGGTTAAGCGTCTGCCTTCGGCTCAGGTCCTGATCCCAGGGTCCCGGGATCGAGCCCCGCATCGGGCTCCCTGCTCTGTGGGGAGTCTGCTTCTCCCTCGGCCCCTCCCCCTGTGTGTGCTCTCTGTCTCCTTCTCTCTCTCTCTCCCGATCTGACAAATAAATAAATAAAATCTTTAAAAACATATATATACATGTGCATAAAAAACGTACATTATCTGCAGAATACACTGTTTTGCACTTAGGTGACTTCCCCCAACCCTGGCTGCTGCCCCATGTGAGTTCTTCGCAGACTTTCTCCTTCTGACAGCGGCAGTGTGTGGTCGCCCCCTAGGTCACTCAACCAGAGCTCCTACGGGGGGGCATTTTTGTAATTTCCAGTATTCCGCCGTGGTAACTAGTGTTAGAGTGACATGTCAGCTGTGCCTTCTTACTGTTGGGGATGCTGTCTCGTACGTGGCCCATGCCTGCAGCCGTTGACTACTGCGTGTGTAAGGGCACAGACTCGGTGCGCCCGACGGACTGACGGGCCCCCCGAGATGCCCCGACCCCTCAGGGCCTCGTTTGTGAACGGGGACGAGAACTAGTCCCCTCTCCAGGGGTCACTGTGAGGATCAAATGAGCTACGGTGTAAAAGTGCCCAGAACAGTGCCTGACACATGGGAAATACCAGGAGTCTGTACCGTGTAGACCGTGTCAGGGGCCCCCCGCCACCCCGGGCTGGGAGGTGCGCAACAATCGGTTTTAAAAGCAAAAACAAAAACCTGAATTGTAGCAATTGCCAATTTCCACCGTGTCACTATCCCCACATGTTGGATGTCCAGCTCAGTGCACGGTCGTCCTTCCACGCGGAGCTGGGGAGCTCGGGGCCGGCAGCGTGGGTCCCTGGTGAGGTGACCCCCACACGCCACGGTGTCCTCCAGCCTCCTGCCCCGATGTGTACACACGGCCGGCGGCTGAGCCTTTGCGGGGCCCCCCCTCCGCCGGGCTCCCTTCCTTCCTCACGCCCCGCCTCCCTCCTCCCCGTCCTCTGAGAGCTTCCCTGCTGCACCCCTTCACACACAGCCTCGTCCCAGGCTCTGCTCCCAGCGAGCCCACCCAAGACTGCATCTCGAGACCTCGTGTTCCCTGAAGACCCTGAAGTTCGGGGCGGTTGCCTCCCCAAGAACGCTCAACAGGCTTGTGAGTCCTCTTTTCCCTTAACCCGGCTGTCAGGTTCTCGGGGGTTTTGTCTGCGTCCGTGCCCCAAGGTGTGTCTGTCCGTGGGCCCTGACTCACGGAGCAAGGTCCTCCCCGCTGACTCAGCAATGCCATTTCCTGCCCACAACCTTCTAGAACTCTTGCACTTTTGACACAATGGAGACCAGCCCACCCCTGATTCACCAGCTCAGTTTTTGTCACATCCTGTACTTTCCCCGAGGATTTTTCTGTTCTCCTTCTGACCAGGGCCAGCGCCAACCAGCCCACAGCACCAGAGAACAGAAACGCGGCCAGGCAGACTTCAGTGTGGTTCAAAAAAATAAATAGGCAAGCGTGGAAGGTCAGGAGGTCCTCGGCCCTTCCCTTGTTGGAATCGAATTCACCGTGTTGAAATGGGCATGGTGTCTGCGTTCCCCTCCGGATCTCCCCCAAAAACACCATGGCGGGGGTGGGGGGACCAGATGGCATTCCGTGTGGTAGAAACGGCAAAGGATTGCCCGCCAGCGAGCGTAATTGTTCTGGAAACAGTTCAGAATATTCATGTGTTCTGTACTTTTTCCTCAGTAAATGAGGTGGAGAAGCATCAGAGAGGAGTCAAAGGTTCCTGCAGGAATCCAGACCACAGGGGGGAAATAGTGAGCCGACGTGGCTCAGCCTTACAGACGGCTTGTCCACGAGCCTCCCGTGGACACCCCTTTGGAGAAGACACTGGAGTATCTGAGGTTGGCCTCCGTAATGAGCACAATGAGGGGCTGCCCCCAGGGCGACCACCCTCAAATTCCAGAGGAAACAGCTAAGTCAACAAAGGAAAAACCAGATCCCAGGCGACAGCACACTCTGGGTGGACTCCTCTGGGAGCTGGGCTGAGCGGCCGTGTGGCCCTCCACAGACGCGGATCATCCGCTCTGCCCTGGGACCCCCTGTGAGTTCCTGATGGATCAGAAGACGCAGACATGTGCTTTGGGGTGAAATTTGGTCGTCGTTCCTGCTCTCTACAGGGTTCACAATAGCATATTTTAACATCTAGGCCCCGACGACATTTCCACGCCAGCCGAGAAGTCGGCAGCCCGTCCAGTGGCAGACCAAGCCGCGGTGTAGACTGCGTGTGCCGGTCCCTCCCTGCCGAGCCGCAGTGACCACCCAGAACCATCTCCTCTTGGGTAATTTTTAAACAAAACCAAACCAAGAAGCAAAAAGAGAACAGGAAACAGCAGGATGTGTTCCGACGCCTGGTCTCCCTGGGAGGTGAGCATGCGCACTGTGGACACCTAGCCCGGAAGGCGTGTGTCCAGAGCTGCTCCTCCTTCGGTCTCCCGAGATGCTTACACTCGAGTGGGTAGAAAGGGATATATTCCAGAGGATCTTCCAGATCTGTGAATGAAGTGCAGTGATTAAGAGCACACGCTTTGGCCTCAAAGCTTGAATTTAAGTCCTCAGTGTGCTACCGATGGGACCTGTGACACGTGTCGAGGGCAAAGCCCTTCCTCTCCCCGCGCCGCTCGCGGACCTGGCAGGTGCGTGGAAGTGACGGCACACAGGGCATCGGAAGACGCTTGCCGAGTGGTCGTCCGCCTGCCGAGCTCTCGGCACGGGGGCTGCTGGGGTTGCAGCAGCAACTCGCCCTGTATTGGAAATAGATCCGTTATTGAAAACACAGGGCTTGTGTTCCCACGGCTTTGTACTCATGCACACTCATTCTACACGACGCACACACGTGCTCACCCACACGTGCGCACGCACGCCTCCAGGAGGGTAATTTTCTCCAGGCCACATGTTAAGGGCCTCTGTGATTTGGGCAAGGATTCTCGCTGCTGCTTTCCCAGCAAATAAAGTTGTCCGAATCTGTTTACTCTCAAATTTATATAAAGAGCTTCATTAGCAGCAACGTGGACTGAGTGTCCGCCACATGGCACGGAGACAGTCTGAGGGTGCTTGTTCCCCGGTTTTGCAGAGGGGTTTGTTTTTAATGAATTATGCACAGTGATCATAGGCTCCGCTCAGAGCCTCATTTACTCTGGAAATTCCTCAAATGGCTATTCATTTTTCCAAGTCCTTTTTTTTTCCCTTGAAAGTTCGCAAACACCCTCTGAAAAAGAAAAGCATTAACATACATACTTTTGTAGATTAGGAGACGCAGATGATTTGATAGAAAGCAGGTTGGGGGGGGGTAAATATTCATGATAATGAATCGGCTCTCTGGCTTTCTTTTTTTTAAATCTGTGGAAACCCTGACAGCAAAGAAACGTTGATTAAATAAATTCACAGTAGATTCAAGAGTGCTCAAGGACGGAGGTCTGAGACTCTGGATTAACTCACGGTGCTGATAACACGGCAGAGCTCAGTAGAGCTGTGCGAATGAATTCATAAAAGCACACTTCCAAACAAGCTCTTTAGGAAGTCAAGTGAGGAGCTGACCCCTCTCCCGGGCATCATGCCCGCGGAGCCGGCCTATCCGAGCGGCGCCGATGCTCTCCGAGAAAGACGGTCTTCCTTTGTGTGGACCAGACAGCGGCGGGATTTCTGGACTGTGTCCTCTGCACAGCTGCAGCGAGGAGACAGTGTGGGTTCGGTGCTAACCAGCACCCACAGAGAAGATGAGGAAAACAGCCCCCATGCCAGGTGTGCCAGCAGGGCCTCAAAGACCACAGGCACGGACAGAACCCCAGGGGTGCGCACTTGGCTGGAGAATAAGAACAACACGGGCCTGGTCGTTAACGTTAGTGTGACGAACCACAGTGCGGCTCAGAGCTGGGGCACCGGATGCCGGCCACCCGCCATCAACCAGGACTTTGACGGTTCGAGAACCTCATTCAGGCCGGGGTCATCGGAATCCGCATGGGGGTGCGGCCTCCTTCTGGGACCTTCTCCGCACAGGAACACGGAGGCTTGCAGACACAACCTGTGGGGCACGGTAATTCAGGGGACTCGGGGACCCTCCCCGCCCCGAGCTCACCCTTCCCCTGCCCCTTCCCCTCTCCTGATGCACAGGAAAAGAGTCTCCGAGTTCAGGAGAAAGGATGCTGCTTTTTAAGGCAGTTTGGTGAGATTCAGAGTCAGTGTTGTCATCTCCCAGAGCTGACGCAGAGCCGGTGACTAAGTCGCTCGCCATAACCAGCAGCAGCCTCGGCCATCGACAGGTGTCGTGGTATTAGCACCAAACCCAGCCCGGCCTCCCTCGTGGGCCCCGTCGTACCCACGGAAGACTCCGGCTTCTCAGGGCTGGTGGGCAAGACCGTGAAGCCAGACGGCGGCGAGGCCGTGTATGCCGGGCTGGGGGCGCGGGTCCTGAGGACGCGGCCTATGCCTGAAGCCGGCGTGGGGGTCCCGGGAGAGGGACTCGGCCCTGGATCTTGCTTCTGTCATCTGTCACATGGGGTGACGGGAACGGCCCCCATCTCCTAGGGCTCCTGGGGGGTGGTGTGAATGGACACCTGCTCACGGTCTAGACAGCACCCAAGGGGGCCCCGTGAGGGACGGCAGGGAGGGCAACCTGGGGGCCCTTGGGCCGCTCATCCATGCTCTGAATGTGAACCGGCTGTTTTCAGCCTCCCTCGGACCGTGGGAAACCTGGCGGAAGAGCGTGGCTCTCTGGACGGCCCGTGGGATCCCTTCTCCGGCCGCCACCACCCTGGTCCAGACCGCCCCCCACCCCCGAACCGGCCCCCAGCGTTCACTCTGTCTCCCGCCCCCCTGCTCCCCTGCCACAGCCTGTCCTCCACTGCGCGGAGCGGCGAGGGTCTCTACGGTCCGACCAGGTTTCTCTGCAGAACCAGACAGCTCTCCGTCCTTCATGGAAGTGAGACAGGCACCCCTGCCCACGAGGCCCGCCTGGGCTCTCCCTGCTGCCCGTCCAGCCCCCTCACACCCGCTCCTCAGCCACGCCAGGCTGCTTCCTGCTTCGGCCCAGAACTTTCTTCACCTGGCCCCACCTTCTCACCTGTACTCCCACCAGAGCGCCACGTCCGGCCTCAGGAACCTCCCTTCCACAGCTCTCGCGACAGCCCCTAATTTCCTCATGTCTGTCTGGCTACACTTCGCATGGCCCTGAGAGGGACAGAGGCCGATGGGAAGCCCCGGGCAGAGACCAGGCTGGCTTGTTGGCTGCTGGGTCCCAGCCCGCGCCTGCCCACAGCAGGTGCTCAGGACGCATGTGCTAAGCAGGCAGGCGGACAGATGGAGGGAGGGTGGGCAGCAGGTATTAAAGAGTAAATAATGATGCCAGCACAGCAGGGCTCCCAGAGGGAGCTCAGGAAGCACCTGCTCTGTCATGCTAATTCCGCTCCCGTGGACCTTGGTCACTGAGAGGGAGAACCAGAACATGAGCCACATCTTCCGTCTCAGACTGTTGACCTGTGTCCCAAGTGCCTAGAACACATAGTAGGTGCTCTGTAAGTCTTGTGGAGTAAGCTGAATCCCATGCGCTTGCAGCATACCCAAATTTATGCAATGCATACCATTCGTCTGTAAATTGAGAAGTCAGGCGTATTTATAATAAGCATCCAAATGAGTTATATTCTAGGTAGTGTTTCTCCAAGTGTGGTCCATTGACATACTCAGTCCTGAGACTGAAGTACAGTGGTGCCTCAAGGAAAAGCACATGTGCAGTTGTCTGAGTTGTGCACTGAACAAGCCTTTTCTTTTCCCTGGAACACCATTTTTTCTTGAAAGAACAAGTTAACAGACAAATCATCATTATTCAGACTTAAATGACTGGCAGGCATCTTCCTGAAAGGAACAAAGTGAACTCACTGTAACTTGAAGGAAAACAACCTAACAGTTTGCTGCAACGAAAAATGTCAACTTTCGGGTAAAAATGAGAGATTTGGAAAATGTGTATTGGCCACTGCAAGATCAACAGCTTCCTGATTCTTAAAGACTTTTCTAGTGATATCAGTGGTGATGTTAATCCACATGATGTTTAAAATACCGTATAATCAAATGCATCCACGTTTGGAACGTCTAAGCCAGCATTTTCCAAGTGACCAGCACCCAATGTTTTGAAATTATCTCCAGGGAAGCGGTGAATTCAGACTGCCAGACACACCAAAGGACTTCAGTGTCACAGAGAACACACAGTTATTTGCATGATTTCAGCTCCTGCATCACTGTGAAACTTTGCGACACGGCCACTTGCTGAATTTTGGTGTAGTGTCAAAGAGGCAAAGCTCTGATTGTCTGGAAAGGCTTACCAAAGTGCTCCTCCCTTCTCCAACTCTGTCCACCTCTAAGGGGGGCTGATTTTCTGCATGCGCTCCCATCACAACAGGGCAACAGATGGAAGTCAGAGCAGACATAAAAACCATTTCCTACGAGACAACTCCCTAAGAAGATTTGCTCACGTGTAAGACAGCGCCACTCTTCTCACTGATTTTCTTGTTTTGGGAGTGTATAGTTATTTTTTCTTAAAAAATGAATTATTTATGGGTGCCCATCCAGCTCAGTCACAAGAGCATGCAATTCTTGATCTCGGGGTCGTGAGTCAAGCCCCACTTTGGGTGTAGAGATGACTTCAATAAATAAAACTTTAAAAAAATTTTTGTTAATGGCTTATTTAGGTTATGGGTTTATGACTGTCATTTTTGAATAAATTAATACTCTAAATCTTTCTCTGTTTGAAACTCTAATACAGTGGATACTAATAGACATACCCAACCCAGACCAAACTCTGGGGCTCTTGGTAATTTTTAAGATCAGAAGGGTGTTCTGAGACAGAAAAGTTTGAGAACCACCCTTCAAAGTACGTACTTGCTAAAATTTCCCCCCAAGTTAATCTCCATCTGGGAATGGCTTTCAAGAAAGCTGGGTGCGTTTCAGTGCGCGATCACTTAGCCTCCGAGTTCCTAGGGGATGGGCCTTCTGTGGGATGGCGCTTGCTTCCCAAGTGCTGCACATACTTTCTGAAATCGTTTGCAGAGATTTCTGGACGGATAAGAAGGGCCAAGATAAAATGGGCCCGTTATTCGGATAGGGAAACAAAGAGGTTGAGATCATGCCAGAGAACAGACCCGGCCAGGGTGCAGCCCCCCTGCCATGGGTCGAGAAGGAAGCCAGCTCCCCAAAATTCCAGGAGCCCCAGCGCCGGGAGCAGAGTGCAAGAGCCGGCCTTTCTCATGACACATCCATGGTTTGGCCTGTGGTCTCGCTGCAGTCATCCTGGGAATAGCTCGTAGTAGTCTGGCCCCTGTTCATTTCCGTCACCACTGAAAGCAGGAATTATCCAAGTGGGTGGAAAAAGAAAATGAGGGGCAATTTAGGAAACACGACATCAGAGGTAAACAAGGGCCTGCCCTCCTCGGAGAGGAGAGTCGGAGAGTGGCTTCTCCGCAAATTTGTTTCCCAACACTGAGTTGCTCATCGGAGGAGGAGCGAGGAGCGAGCAAGGGCCACCTTGGCTTGAAACAGCGGGGCGATTTAAAGGGACAGGCGGGGCCCCTTCCTGCCGTCTGCGGGCTCCGGCCTCCCTGAGCCGCCGGCCCGCCCGGTGCAGCCCTAGCTCGGTTTCCCACAGCGGGCTCTGCAGAATGCCTCCCAACACCAGACCGCAAGGGGCATTTTTATCTCAGCTGTCAGCCTGAAATACATTCAGAACTCCAAGCAATTATGGAAACATTTGGGTCTCCTGAACTTCTCTCTGCTGGATTTCTCTCCCCAAATAAAATGAAATGAAGCTTAGTTCTTTGGGGATTAATATATACAAAGATCATAAAGGCATCCAGTGAGCAGGCGAGGGGGCGATCACAGGCTGAGAACGGGCATTGGGCCTCGCGTTCAGTGCAGAATCACCGTGCCTCCACGGGCGCCGGGGTCTGCAGGGAGGACTCGCCGTGAATACGGCTAATTCTTCTAATGAGAGCCCAGGAAAGTGTTGTTCCAGCTACCCCCACCTCACTCTGTCAATCCGCATCTTGAAGGTCCTGAGTAGTATCAAATGCAAATATCCTTTTAAAAAAGGAGGTGGTCAGAGGGTCTAGAAGGGATTTTTGAAGTATGTACTAAGTCAACAGACCCGTGAGCAGTGGGACAGTAAAATTTCACAGCCAGGCTTTGATCTGAATTTCAGAAAAATGAAGCCATAAATGTAGAATGTTTTATGAACCCAAAAATAAGAAACTCTTTGTCTTTTATCTAAAATGTCTGCTGAGAAAAATCAGAGGATTATCTAAACGTCGAGCTCATTATATTTTATTTGTGGCAGGGTAAAAAGAGAGCACAAAAATATTTACCAAGGTTTATTTTAACTCTAAATAAACTAAATGTCGCTTTAAAATACGTATGTATATTTCGAATGGGTTTCAGTGGACAGATCCATCAAGCCACAGAGGCAGAAGTGAATGCCTTTAATCGCTGAAGTTGACCTCTCCCCTCCGAGTCCGCCGTGACCTCAGTGAGGCTTTCGTTCTGCGGTCAGCCCCGCAGGTGGAAATCTCCCTCTACCTTTGCTCCCTGCGGGCGACGCTTCCCGGAGGACGTTTCTGGATGCCGGTTGCCATGGTTTGCACACCGAGGGCTGCTCAGGGACACTGAGGGTTCTCTCCTGCCTGCAGTTTCTGTGTGCTTGCGAAGAGGGAGTGTGGGGAGAGAGAAATGTCTAAGCTACATGCCCCTAAACAAAGAGGTGGGGACAGCCCTCTCCCAACAAAGATGGGAAGAGGCACTGCCTGCCCGCTGTGTCTCCCCTGCGTGGGGAGGGGTCCTTGAGGTCATCGTGCCCAGCCGGAGTCGGGGCTCAGCCCCCCGGCTGCCGGGAGCTGCCTCGCCCCTCCGCACCGGGACCTGCCCCTGCTAAGGTGCCCACCTCCAGGCTCCGCCATCGGGGATCCGGGGAGACACGCCCCGTGGTGGCACCTGGCGCGCAGGGGTCCTCTGTCAAGGACAGCCCCCGCTGCCATCCGCCCACAGGGCTGGGGTCCGCCGCGAGGGTCCATCTCAGCCCTCCCTGAGCCCCATCCGTGTGTCCGTCCGGGACGCGAGGCCGCCCTCCTCAGAGAGCATCTTCTGCGAGATTGCTCCGAGCCCCCCAGGGGCCCTGCCCACCGCGAGCCCCGTACACGGACCCGGCGCCGCCCCCCGGCTTTCCCACCGAGCAGAGCTGCGTTGCTAAGGGATGCTGGGTGCCGAGAGGTTTTCAGTCGGAGGGACCCTGTGGTTCGCCGTGCCTGTGACCCCGTGCGGCAGACGTGGCCACCAGGAGAACCCCGCTTAGAGATGCCGAGCCGCCTGCCGGCTGTCCCACCGCACCGTCTCGAACGCAGAGCTCGGCGTCCCAGAGCTCGGCGTCCCAGAGCTCGGGCAGAATCTCAGTGTTGATGACACGCTTTCTTTCCCCGAAGGGTGTGGTCTCTTCCCTCGTGAATGGTGACACTTCTAAAAGTCTTCGCCATGTTATGTGAGCTTATTCTAGCTCAGCGAACGGTGGGAACATGTTTTTAGTTTAACATAAATACCCTTTTAGCATCATGTGAGATTATCAGAAGTTGGGGGAGGTGGTTGTGGGGTTTTTCTTCCATTGTAAGTATTAATGATAAAAAAAGAAAAGTAATAGCATGATTAATGATAAAAACGTAAAAATGAATTCTTGATTAGAACCCTTTCAGCCACTACATTCTTTACACGATTGCGACCGATTTCCTGCAGAAATTTTACCGCACAATTCTATTTCTGCTGCTCCTGTTAATGGGGATCATGTCTGACATGTTGCAAGTTAGTCCCCAAATCTCCAAGGAGCTGACGGTCTAATGGTAAATGACACGCATGTGACAGATGACATTACGATCCGAAAACCAGCCAGATGCCATGTCAGCCCCTTACATACCTCATCTCTTTTACCCTCTGGGGACACGGAGCCTGTTTCAGGAGCTCCTCAAAGATCACCAGCCACCTGACTCTCAGTCGGAGGCCCGTCCTCGCTGGTGCCCCTGCACCTACCCTATCGGTGAGCAAACCAAGGGGAGATGACTCGACTTAACTGTCCAGGGTCACCCGGCCTGCACGTGGGCTCAAGGGACACGTTCTTTCTTCCCTCGCCACCTGTTGCCTGTAAGTTAGCGCAGAAGCGGGGGCTGGGGGGATGGGAGCAGCCCCGAGGAAGGTGGAGACACCAGTAGAAAGTGGGAGAACAGTGGTCTGCACAGAGCGCCCAGAGGAGGGAACCCGCACTCCAGGTACCTCCTCCGGGACACACGTGGGCTCGAGAGCGTAAAACGTGCCATCCAGGCTCTGAGACGGGACAGGCACAGCCCCAGACCCTCTGCCGCGCGTTCATGCTACTGGAGTCGAAGTCAGTGGCTCTCCGCTAACGGACGCACCTGCACGGAGCCCAGCGAGCCCCAGCTCCCCGCGGGCTCCAGCAACCCCCCAGCACCCCGTCCGCCCGCCACTCTGTACGTCTCCGCGTTTGTCCCAACCGCCGGCGCAGGTCGCTTCCTTCCGCCTCCCCTCTCAAAGTGCTTGGCCCGAGGGCCACTCAGGAAAGCTCCAGGCCTGCAGGTCACACAGGTCATAACGTGGGCATGAAGTCGGTGTGCAGGTGATTTCCGTTTTTTGAAAAAGTGGGACGGGGTAGAAGCGAATGGGGTAGAGTGAGATAGGAGAGAAGAGGGTGGACCAGAGCACATCTCACTTGGGAAGACCAGGCATTGTTTTGGAAACATTTGTATCCGTCTTCCGTGTGCATGAGAGTGTGTAACCCGGGGCACACCAGCCCGGGAACAGGCTATGCTACTGTAAGAAAGAGACCCAGATACAGTGTATCAACCAGGTGAGATTTTGTTTCCTCTCTGCACAGGTCTAGCCGTGGGCAGGTGGGCCGGGGTGATTGGAGGGCTCTGCTCTTTGGGATCACGTAGACACCCCCATCCTTCCCATCTTGTGCCCCATCCCTGGGGGTCACGTCCATCAGCCTGGCCCAGCCGGCTCACGGCGGCCACAGCCCAGAGGAGGGGATGACGAGGAAGTGGAAAGCACGTACTTCCCTTCTCTAAGGACTGGAGCAGATGGGCCCTCACGCGTCCTCTCACATCCTGTTGGTCAGAGCTTAGTCTCAAGATCACACTGACTTACCTGGAGGGACTGATGGGAAACGTAGCCTTCCAGCTCAGCAAGCAGGCAGCCCTGAAACTTGGGCGATTCTATTACGGAAAGCCAGAAAGGGGGAACGGAGGCCTGTGCACGTTCTCCACCATCAGGGTAACAAGGTCAGTGACTTCTCTTCAGGGCTGTGCTTGGCATGTGTGAAGGCCACGGCCAGATGCCACTCTCTCTTGTCCTTTATGAAACCGCCAGGGTCCTGTGCTCTAGCGAAAAGCCACGATCTGTCGGGCTCCTTACACCTTGGGGAGTACCGCAGCAGGAAACGGAGCGTGGTACCCAGACCCTCATGCACCGGGCTCCTTGGGGTCTGGAGTGAGATCAGGAATGGGAATTGCTTCAGAAGAGCCGAGGGTGCCTTCTGAACGAAAGACACGGTCATTCCCTTCCAAGCCCACTCTGCCCCTGGTCAGCCCCATACGCGGCCGTGCTTTCCTCCTCGGGGGTTCCGCCTTCACTCTAACCCCGGACAGCATTGGACGTGGAGGTCTTAATGGTCTATTTTAGAATCTACTTGTTCTGTCCCTGCCCTGAGTCTTCCCACACAACCCAAAGCTGTTGACTATGAATTCAAACATATGAGCCGATCTACTATGGGGATGCCATCATTTTACCCCCAAGTGCCCAGTTCGTGAGCGTGGGGAACACCTGTGGAAGGACGTGGTTGGGTTTCAATGTTATCACGATAAGGCCTGGTCTGTGGCTGAGTCCGCTAATGTGGAATCCTGGAGGGGGAGACACGGGGATATTAAAAAACAACAACAAAACTTGCTCATTAGGTGACCGTTTTGGAGGACCTCATGTCTCGCGTCCAAACCTCAGCTGGTGCAGGCTGACTTTTTAAACAGAGTGACCGTATGCTGAGAACACTTCCTTGCCAACATCTCTCTGCCCATCTCCAAGGTCACCCACCAATGCCGGTCCAAGTTCAGGTCACCACAGAGCCACCGACTGACATTTCCAACAAAAGACCACGACTTTGGCCTCCGTGCCGTATCATTATACCTTGAAATCGAGCTCTTGACGTGCTGTGCTTGAAGTGTACAACTTTTAGCTAATTAGAAGGCTAAAAAATGCAACTTAATGAATTCAAGACTTGTTTATGCGAACCTGCCAAGGAGTTTGGCAATGAGAAAGTGTGATTTGGTGAACATCTGATTACAGGCCGTGTGGAATTCCACATGTGGAGGGCTGGGTTGGATCGGACTTTTATTAAACTGTTGTCTAGAATGTGGGCTAATTTCCGACTACCTCATAAGGACTTCTAAGCAGGGTTGACAAAGGATTTATCATAATTATGGCTCTGGCCCAGGCCGTGATTATAAGTGATCCATGTGTAAGTTGTGTTTATAAAGTTTCCGAGTCGCAATTAGAACATGCTGTGATTTTTCTCCCCTTCCCCTTTCTTTGCCTGCTCACGATGACTTCCTTTAAGAAACTTGCCCTTTTCTTTACTCCCTCAAATTAATACCTGCCAGAGATTTCCTTCGGACAGAACAGACTCCCAGCACATACCCGCACACATTCCCAAAGAGCTTTTGATCTGCCATTTTCCAAGCCCGCCCCCCGAGAAAGCGTGCGGCTACCAGCACTTTACCTAGTCCTTCTTTTCAGAGCCACAAACTGAAAGTAATCTGCAAATGCCGTTCAGCGCTCAAGTCTTTTTCTTGCTCAGCTCTAAGCAGTTTTAAAATCACAGAGACATCGAAGGCATGTCTAAAAAAGGAACAAAATGGGGTTGGGGAGGGCAAGCAGAAGGCAGCCAGGAAGAAAAGAGTATGTGTCAAGAGCAGGGAGGGAAATTTCACCAGAGAACGTGTGCACTGGGTGTTAGATGTAAAGTGCTGCATGTGTCCGATGGAGCAAACTGAGGTCATTCAAAACGCCCCCATATGTGTTACTGTTGTCTCTCTGAGCTCTCAGGATCTGAAGGGGTGCGTTTAAATATCTCCAACTCACGAACACTTGATGAGTTACCCATTTCTCCCCATCAGGCAGTCTAGCGTGGATTTATTGGTAGAACCATTAAAGAATCAGATTGTCTTCTTTTTAAGGCAAAAAATAACTTAAGAAGTGATGAGCTATATAAGAAAGGCAAGAGCCAGACAGAGCACGGCAGGGCCGCCAGCGCCCTCCCGCACATAGCTACCATTCATCCTTGGTGGGAAGAACCATTATGATCTAGTCTGGTAGCAGCAGCACCCAAGCGAGGGATACGGTATCCAGAGCTGCAGGAGCCCGCTGTGCCTGACATCCACCCCCCCACCTGCTCATCTTATAACTGGGGGTTTGTCTGCCCATTCCGGAAGGCCTCCGTCGCCACGGGGCTTCTCTGAGCCTCTCGCCTGCTAGGGAGCATTTTGAGTCCCCTGGGGGGAGGGGAGCCCTCAGCGGTTGCTGCAGACACGTGCGGGCTTGGAATCCTCTTTTCCTGGACCATCTCTCGGAGGGATTCGTCCTCTTTGGAGAGAAGCTGCACCTGGAGGCCTGGTGCTTGCCCAGTTCAAATCCCAGCTCCAGTACTCCCTGCCTGAGTGACCTGGGCACAGTCCCTTCGCCCTCGGAGCTTCCTTATCCTGCCGTGAGTGCCAACCCCGTGGGGAGGCTGTAGGGTTTCCATGGAAAAGACACAGAAAGCACGGCACTTAGTAAACCTTGCTGAGTATTCGCTGTCCTAGCTGCTTTTTCTCCATGACGATGCCCAGGAACTAAGGGGGAAGCTGAGGCTGAATGGCGTCGGGGTTTTAAGCCCAAATTTCTCCACTAAGCCACCTGGATTCAAGTGTTTGCTTTGGAACAGACCAGCTGCGTTGCCTTCAGTGGGCCGTTTGGCCCTGAGCTTTATTTTGTCATCGCGGAAGCGACCAGACCTGCTCCCAGGCTCTGTTCTGCTCAGGTAGCTCCATGAGGCCAGGAGCCATGCCTCCCACTTCCCACTTTGCAGTCTCTGCCCCGTGCCCCACACTGGCCCCAGGCACATACTCAGGACAGGCCACACCACTGACAGTGCGCTTTCCTGGCTGGGCCCACTGCCCGGTCACCTCATCAGCAGACGGACTTCCATCTGCCACATGCACTCGGCGCTGCTCATCAAAGACTGAGGTCCCAGAGGAGCAGCCTCAGCACTGGAGCAGCTTGTTGAGTGTGCAACACTGTCCTTAGTGCCAGCACCTTGGGCTGGAGCCCCTGGGCTTACCGCGCGAGTCCCCATCAGCCGGATGTTGGGGCTGCCAGAGGAGGCAGGCCTGGCCTTTCCTCCCCGACATCCTGCTGGCAAAGCCTGAGAAGCCAGAGGGGGAGCGTGGCCCTCTACGACCTCGGCACCGGTTGGCACTGGCCCCTGCTTCTGCCAGAAGGACAAGGACAGCAGCTGTCAGACACATGCCAGGTCCTCACAGGTGACGGGTGGTGTCCTGACCAGTTACACACCCGGAAAGGCTCCCTTCCATTGGGACTGTATCATCCAGCCCTGTCCAGTAGGACTTGGGAAGAGTCCAGAACACAGGTAGGGAAGGGCTGAACACAGAGCTTTTACCCTGGAGACTGACAGCCCGGGAGCCCTCCCCTAGCTGGGGGTCGTGGACAGGTGTCCCTCCCACGCCAACGGCTTCCTGCATTTCTTAGACGGCCTGAGGACATTCACAGGATAGACCACAGGGACCACAGAGCCAGTGCTCACAGGAGCATGCCACACGGCTCAGGAGCTGTGGGCCAGTCCCCAGCGTCGGGGTCCTGCGGCCTGCTGTGCCCGGTGCTGCTCTGTGTGCCCTCTGGGAAGGGCCCCGGCTGCCTGCTGGGGAGGCCACGCAGGGAGGACCCCGTCGTTGCCTTTCTCACTTCCCTGTGCCCCCAGCAGACCGCCTGTGCCGTCCACGCTGGGAGGCCCATCGGGAAGCGCTGGACCGAAAGCAAGTGTCCTCCGGCAGTGACGCCCTTGGTCTGCAGTGGGATTGTAATCATGGCACTTCCCTCCTAGTGTTGACCTCCGGACAACCGAGCTTGCTCTGGGAACGGGCAGCACACGCTGGGCAGCCGTCTCGTAGCTTCTCCAGGCCTCCATTTGCCCATCTGGAAAATAGGAGAATAACCCATGACAACAGCCCCCCACCACCCCCCGCTGAGAAACTGACGGAGGAAGAAGCCAGAACATACCAGGAGGAGAGCTTATCAATCCCCGGCCCACCGGTGACCACCGTCCGGCAGGGCCCTGGGACACCAGCTGAGGAACGGGACGGGCCAGCTGGCCGGCTGGAGTGGGCGGGGAGGAGGCCAGGCTCACCCACCCGGCATCCGCCAGCACTGTTCCCCTGACGCGCTTCCTCGTGGGGAGGCAGGGGGCACCCCGCGGGGGCCAGGCAGGGCGAGGCCGTGATAAAAATCGCTGAAATAGCGTCCGACCTGCAAGAGATCAAGGTAGGCATCTTCAGTGGAGCTGTTTGCTCTTTCCACCCATGGCTCTGCCCGGCGGCTCCGTGGTGGCCCGGCCCCCGGCCCGCGGTCAGCAGCAGCGAGAACACCCGCCGAGGGCCCGGCGCGGGTGCTTCCCCAGCGGGGCCTCACTGAGCTCCAGGCCGGCGTCGGCACAGACACGGGCACCGGGGCTCCGAGACGGACCTCCTCTCCACGGCCCCGCGCGGTGGGGGGGGCCGGGGCTCAGTCTGTGTGTTCCCTGACCCCCGCTGCATCGGCCCAGCCTTTCTTCTGAGTAAATCCTGAGGGACCTCCAAGGAGAGGCCCCGCCGCCCCCCACGCAGAGGCCTGGCCGTGGCTGCCCGGTGGGTGATTGTGCACAGGACTCAAGTCTTCCACTCCTCGGCTTTCGGAGGGAACGCTAGTTCTGTCCCAAACAGCCCGTCCTCTGGAGGCTTCCATGGTTCATCCGAGCGCTCTGGGGCTTTGCTTCAGCAAAGCAAGTCCGTCCCCCGGAAGATCTCGGCGTCACTCGACGATCAGGAGTCCCATGTGAGCGCCCGCCCTGGCCGTTTGCCGGAAGCGACGGCACTAGAAATCGGCTCTGTCAGCCCTGCCTTTGAGAGGCCTGCGGCCGGAGCCAGGAGCTGAGACCCAGGCCGTTGGCGTGCGCCGACAGCGGTCTCTCCTTCTCCTTCCGTGCCCGAGCCGTCGCGGTCCCTCTTCAGACCCCGCGGACGCTTCCCGAGCCCGGCGGCCCCCGAGCCTCAGCAGGAGCGCCCCCTCCAAGCTCCCGTCGCCGCGCCCGGGGCCATCCCTGTCGCTCTCCCCCTGCACACGGAGATAAACGCCTTCTGCGCAGGGGCTGAGACCGTTAACACACTTCAGGACGCGAATCGCAGACACCGAAGCCTGTCCTGGCTCAGCAGACCAGGGGAAGTCGCCCAGAAGACTGGCCGCCCACGGAGCCTGGAGCCTCGGGCAGGAGGGCAGCAGGGCCGGGAGAGCCGGACCTGGGAGCTGGGAGGAGTTAGGACCCCAGGCTGTGGCCTCTCCGGGCCGCTCACCCCGGCGCGTGTGTGGGTCTCTTCTCCCGCGCCCCAGACCTCGGGGTGCACAAGGCAGAAAGCACGTCTTTCTGCAGCCTCTAGACGTACTTTATGAAGGTCCAGCAACCTGGCGCCCCTTCCCCAGCCCCCAGCTCCCAGGTGGACCGGAGCTCTGGGCAGGCCAGCCTGCATCTGACTTCTAGCCTCACCCAGCGCTCCGGGGGTGAGAGGAAGCTGCCCGTGGGGAGTCCTGGCACGGCCGGCAGGTGCACTGGTCCCACCTCCTCTTGTGTGCGGAGGTGCCAAGGCAGCGTCTCTGCCGTGAGCCGTCACTGCCACGTGTCCCATCGGTGCAGACGCCGTGGCCACCTGGCTCGGGCGCCTGCTGCCGCCTCCCGCTGACCCCGAGGCAGCCCCGGGAGCTGCATGGGGGAGCTTTCTGGCTCTCCTGTCACCTCCTCCCCAGCGCCTGCTGCATCGGCTCTGCATGGAAGACCCACTCCTCTGCTGGGCGGCCGCCCAGGAGCCTGGGGTCCTGGCAGCGTAGCCTTGGCCACCGTGCTGCCCCACCGCCCCCCTACCCAGGGTGCAAGCAAACCCTGCGGGCACCTGCACCAGGCAGAACTGAGCAGAGGGAGTTGGTTCCACAACCCAGGAGCCTCGGAGAGGACGGTGAGCAAGCTGAGCTGCCAGCTTTGGCCACTCTAAAGCCCCCAGGCGGGGACGGCAGCGGGAGGAGGACCTCAGAAGGTGGGGTGACCCAGAAGCACGGAGCAGGCTTGCACGGAGGAGGGCGAGGAAGGTCTCTGCCCCCCTCTCCTGCCCTACCGTCCAGGTCTCCGATGGGCAAACCCGTAAGGAAGCCAGTGTGCACAGACCCTGAGCGGTGCATCCCCAGAGGAGCAGGCCCGGATCTGAGGACGGCCTGCGGGCCTCCTCCCTGACTCCCTGACGTCTCCCACCATCCGTCCCTGCAGGAAAATGGAGCAATCCCTTCTCCCCCAGCGGAGTCCGCCACCTTCCCAGACACCTTCCCTTCCTTCTTGCTGGAGAAGCTGCCTGCCAACCTACAGGTTCCCCTGCCCTTCCCTACCCTGCAGCAAAGCCAGCAACTTCCCTCTCTCTGCAGAAAGGGGAACAGAAAAGTCCACAGACCCCCTCCGGGGGGTAAGACACTGATCCCAGTTCCCTGCCTTTCCTTCGCGTCCTGCTCAGCCGCTCCCTCCTGCCGCGATGTCAGCCGCTTCCCAGGAAGATGAGTAAGAGCACTTTAAGCCTCCTAGAAATCTGTACAGTAATCCCCCAACCCCCGGATCGTGCTGCAAGGCCATGCATGTGCCAAAAATGGACCACCAACTACCCAGCCGCCTCGGGGGGCCATCCATCGTGGGCCCCGCTTCGCCCACAAGTCAACCCCGCTCTCCACTCCTTGCATCGCTTGCAAGTGGACAGCCCTGGATGGGGTTCAAACCTCTCTACAGTTTTATCAGCTTTTTAGAGATGGAAGTTACAACTCCAAGGGGATTGCTGAGCAGAAATCGAGCAGTTCCAGGGGAGGAAGCAATGTGGGGTGAGGGGTTCAGTTTCAAAGGCGTCTAACAGAACGGCAGAGGAGGCCTGCGTGGGGTACAAGGCTCGTCCTCGGAACGCCAGCGCTCATTATAGATAGCCAGCCAGAAAAAGAGGGGAAATGTCAAGCGGGAGAAGAAATTAGGGTGAGCAAGGATTTCATGGTGGAAGGAAATATTTAACTAAGTGCATTATTCATTTTTCATTGACTCAAATGCCAGGGGCTTTAGCTCATACCATGGAGTTGGCGAGATCGTCCAGACCCAGCCAAGCAAGGCAGTTAAACTTTTTTTTCCCCTCTTTTGTAATCTCGGGTAAAGAGTTCTGGTCCTTTGGGGTCTTTGGGCTGAGAGCAAATATTCCGTCTTCTCTAGGGGGACCCTGGCTTTTTGCTTGACGGAAAAATGGAAAGGGTGACCCTACTCACACCCGGCCCCCCCTGGTCACCAGGACTGGGTGGGCCGCTAATCCCCATGGAGTCACCCAATCCCACCGGGTTGGCCGGGGGGCAGTCTGTGAGTCAGAGGCTCACTTCTGACACGGGCCTGCTGTTTCTTGCACTTCTGTCGGGGACTCTGCGAGCCGTTCTGGAAATAGACAGAAATGCCTTCCTTGTTCTTCCTGACGGTGACATACAACAGTTGGTTTCTCCTTCTCATTTGACGTGTTCCACAATGTCGTCGTAACTGCAAACTATTTCCCTAATTGATCCGGAATGCAGACTAATTCCCATGCCCTGAATTGGTTCATGTGTTCCAAATTTGGAAATTGTTTCATACATGTAAGACAGGCCTCATTAGGACTGCAGTTTAGAGCTGCGTTTAACAAAAAGATCAAAAAAAAAAAGTAGGGGAAGACAATGAACTCTGACCTGATTATAAATTAAAAAAAAAAATTCTACTGGGGCACCTGTAGGGTGGCTCAGTCAGTTAGGCGTCTGCCTTCGGTTCGCGTCATGATCCTGGGGTCCTGGGATCGAGTCCACATTGGGCTCCCTGCTCAGCGGGGAGTCTGCTTCTCCCTCCCCCACTCTTGCTCCTTCTCTCTCAAATAAGTAAAATCTTTTTAAAAAAAATCCTACAAACATTTAGGTAGTAATCATGATAATTCTAAGAAAAACAGAGGCAAACATTTACTGAGATACTCCCAACCTGTCAGGCACCACCCTGAGTCTCTTACGTACAAAATGCATCGGATTTTCCGAGAGTCCCAGACCTGCCCACAGAGGCACACGGGAGTGGTGTGGCTTCCCCCAGCAGGCGCAGGCAGGAAGAGGTGAGCCCAGGACCACGGTGTTTTTGGTTAGGGTCCACAGGCATCCGAGTCACCCGTGGGTATAGAATTTCCTGGCATCCAGAGGAAATGCTGTGCACAGTACTGGTGCCACTGCTCTGACCCCAGGGATGCACCTACCACGAGCTTCTGGTTGAAAAGTCAGCACCAGCACCCACTGTCTTTTTTTTTTTAATTTTTAAAATTTGAGTTAGATAAGCAGGATGGGGCACGTATGTGTCATGGAATATGCACAACACTGAATTTCTTCTTCCTCGTCCTCTATCCAAGAGACCGTGGCTTAGTTCAGACGTTGGAGACATTACTTCCATCTGTCCCCCCACTGGCCAGCAGCTCGTCACGTGCCCATGCCTGGGGGTGGGACGTGTAATCTTTCCCCTTGGTAGCTGTGTGCGGGCTGGACCCCCGGGATTTCTGATTCCAGAGGAGAAGGGAACGTGGATGCTGATGGTGATGAGCTGTGTCTACCACAGTCTTCTTCACATGCATCCCCAGTGTCTCCTCCAGGCTCCAGGACGTGAGCCTCGGATAAATAAACTCACGGGTCACAGGTTGCCGACCTCTGATAAGGAACCCCACCCTCGTTCCAAGCTTCTGGAAGGCCCAACAGTAAATGTACAAATTGTCGTATCAGCATGGGCCAGGCAAATGTTGTTCATCTCACTTACAGCCGAGGGGAGAATACCTGTGCTCCCCGACTTCCTTACCAGTAGGACCCCAGTTTTGTCCGGGTGATGACACAGCCGTCCTTCTTCCTGCAAGAAGAGTGCCTCGTCCTCTGTGTAGATGCCCTTCCCTCCAAGAAGAAGAGCTGAACCCCCGTCCCCGCCCCCTGGAGCGTGAGCTGAACCGGGTGCCTGGCTTCTGAAGACCAGAGCACGGAGCACAGAGAACTTCAGGAAGCCTGCATGGCGGAGCCTGGCAGAGACCGCGTCAGCAGGGGACGGAGGCAAACATCACCGGTGCCGCATCTCGGAGACATGACGTGCCGCCCGGTGCCATGTGGAGGAGAGGGATCGCTCATCTCGTGGTTTCTTCCCCAAACACAACACTCAGTCTGATCGTGAGGAAAACCCAGGATGACAGACAAACCCAAGTCGAGGGGCAATCTGCAAAACATCCAAGTAGGGGCGCCTGGGGGGCTCCGTCGTTGAGTATCTGCCTTCAGCTCAGGTCATGATCCCGGGGTCCTAGGATCGAGCCCTGCATCGGGCTCCCTGCTCTGCAGGAAGCCTGCTTCTCCCTCTCCCACTCCCCCTGCTTGTGTTCCCTCTCTCGCTGTGTCTCTCTCTGTCCAATAAATAAATAAAATCTTAAAAACAAACAAGCAAACAAACATCCAAACAGCCCTCTTGGAAACTGTGAAGGTCGTGAAAGACATGGGAAGTCTGAGAGGTTGCTGCCGCTCAGCAGAGGCTCAGGAGACACGGAGCCTAAATGCAGGTGGGTTCCCAGCGGGGAGAGGAGTCTGCAGTCTGGGGTTAAGTGACCAGTGATGTACCAACATGGATTTCTTACTTTGCAAAATGTGCCGTCGTTATGGGAGAGAGAGGCACTTGGGGAAACTGCATGCAGGGTATGTGGTCCCACTGTCCCATCTCCACAACTTTTCCATGACTCTAAAATTATTCCAGAACAAAACATCTATTGAAATTAAAAATACACGGCATCCCTAGTAGTTAAGAGTGGCCAACTGACCCTGTCCTGGCCAATGAGTCGTGAACAGATGGCTCTCCACAGAGCTGGTTTCAGGGAAGGCGTGTGTGTGTGTGTGTGTGTGAGCGTGCACGTGTGCACATGAGTGCACGCACATTTAATAAAATCTCGGCACACACCTCCTGCCTGTCCTCTCACCTCCTGCTCCGTGCCCGCGATGCAGCCTCCCTGTGTGCGCCACGGGCAGGAAGGCGACGCGCGGGAAGGGGACCCTTAGCAAGTTCCGTCAGCCGCTGTGACGTCCAAGTCCGTGTGTGGAATTCTCGTCGTGCGAGAACCTCAGGCCGCGTGGCTGGGCCTCCTTGGGTCACGTGCGGCCGAGTTCCCGGGCAGCCGAGCCCACCCCTGCTCTCTGTGCGGTGGAACCCCAGGACGTCGGCACGCGAGCGTCTCTGCCCGCGGTAGAAGCGCGTGCTGACGCCTGTCGGCGGCTGTCTTGTTTCTGGAGCGGGGCCGTTGGCTGCTCTGTGGTGTGAGTGTGTGTGTGCTTCAGTGGCGGCAGAACTTGAAAATCCCGAAGTCTTGCTTTCTTGAGAGGCTGGTTCCCTCGGGCGTGTGTGTGCGTGTGTGTGTGTGCGCGCGCGCGTGTGTGTGTGTGTGTGCATCTGTGTGTGTGTGTGAGTGTGAGCGGGAGATGTATCGGTTACAGGATTTTGAAGGATAATACTCTGTCGTGTGGATGTGTTCTAACAGCCAAACTGGATGTTTCCCTTTGGCAAGGAAGGTGGGGTTTCGGACGCTCAGGCCTCGACCTGCGGGCTGGGAGGCAAGCCCCCTGAAGCGTCATGAGATGTGTTTTCCCGCAGCTCCTGTCGTGTCTGTCTGGGGCTCATTGTCTTATTCTTCAGTCACTTTTAAAATCTTGCACCTGAAAGTTTATTTTCTATAATTATGAAGTAGATGTGCGTGCTTACGTTTGTGTAAAATATGTGCTGCATAAACGGGTTTTTTGGTTTATTCTTTTAAAGATCATTATGTTTAAGTAAAAAATGAAAGTCAGCAATTTAATTAATTAATTAAATGGCATCGCTCTCCTCCCAGCAGTGCTGGGTTAGATTGCCTTTTTTCTAAATGTTATTGAACCGTCTCCTATAAATCTGGGTCACCGGGCACCGGGGTGGCTCAGTGGGTTAAAGCCCCTGCCTTCGGCTCAGGTCATGATCTCAGGGTCCTGGGATCGAGGCCCGCATCGGGCTCCCTGCTCAGCAGGGAGCCTTCTTCCTCCTCTCTCTCTCCGCCTGCCTCTCTGCCTACTTGTGATCTCTCTCCCTCTGTGAAATAAATAAAATAAAATCTTTTAAAAAAAAATAAAATAAATAAATCTGGGTCACCAAGAGTAGAAAATAGCCACTCCCTGACGTCTTGTTCTAGGGTAAGGAGTTGANAATCTGGGTCACCAAGAGTAGAAAATAGCCACTCCCTGACGTCTTGTTCTAGGGTAAGGAGTATGGTTCTCTTAAGAACCATAATAATAAGTTTTTTTTTAAGATTTTATTTATTTATTTATTTATTTATTTGAGAGAGCAAGAGAGCAGAGCATAAGTGCGGGGACAGAGAGGGACAAGCAGACTCCCTGCTGAGTGCAGAGCCCAATGCGGGGCTTGATCTCGAGACCCCGGGATCGTGACGTGACCCAAAACCAAGAGTCAGATGATTAACCAACTGAGCCCCCCAGGTGCCCCAATAAGAAGGTTTAAGTACCATGTTTTACTTGGTGCCCTTGACACTTCGGGCGACTCAGTAAGAGATTCCCTACCTCGGCGCCTTGCATCAGACTAGAAGCCGCACTGCGGGTGATAAGAAGAAATTCTCATCTTCCCCACGACCTCACTCCTATGTGCATCCCCAAAGGCCTGAAAACAGGGACTCAAACAAACCCTTGTGTGTGGATATTCCTAGCAGCACTGTTCACAACAGCCAAAAGGTGCAAGTATCCAGAAACTGATGGATGGACAGACCGATCGCGGTCTACGCGCACGCTGGAACGTTACTCAGCAGCAAACAGGAATGCGGCACTGACGCGGGCTTCCACGGGGGTGAGCCCTGCAAACATCTCACCCCGCAAGAGAAGCGAGCCACAGAAAACCACGTACGTGTGATTCCTCTTATATCAAATGTGCAGAACAGGTAAATCCCCAGGCAGAGCAGCGTGGTGGCTTCCAGGAGGGGCCAATGGGAAGCAGTTGCTAACAAATACAGTTTTCCCTTGGGGTGATGAAAATATTTTAGAACTTGGGATAGAAGTGGTATTTTCACAACACCGTTCATGTGCCAAATGCAACTGAATTGTACTCTTCAATGATTCATTTTATATTTCGTGAATTTCACCCCTAATTTTAAAAACTTTTATTAAACGTGTCTGGATACATGATAAAACCAAAATAATGGTCCTACAGAATGACTTACGATGGACATGCAGTAAAGTGAGGGCAGCTAGTTTGGGCTGAGAAGCTCCACACTCAGGGTGCACCTGCTCTGTGGTTATCTCTTGCCACAAGATGTGGCAGTTTCACACAATGACACCATCTGCTTTGCTCACACATCTGCGCGTGTGCAGAGATCAGCGGGGATGGCCCACCACTCCTCCACCCGGCGTCACCCGGGACCCGTCGAGGCAGAGGCCAGGATCACCTGAAGGCGGTCTGGCTCACCTGACTGGGGGGCGATGGCTCTGGGGACCACAGACGGGGCTGGGATCAGGACATCTCCGCGTGGCTTCCCCTGGAGGCCCTTTGGCTTCCTCCTGGTGCGGTGACTGGAGCCTGCAGCACCCCTGGAGGCCCAGGTGGACGCTGCCTCACCTCCCGTGACTTAGTCTCGGCCGCCGCGCACCAGGAAAAGCCTTGTTAATCACGTACGACTAGGAATCTGTTGGTAGTTTCGGGTTGATGACGGAGCCGGGCTCTGGGTTTTCACCACGAACTTAGAGTCACTTCTCGGCACGCCCGATGTGAAAGGATCTCGTGGAATCCTCCAGCAAACGTCCCACACCGCTGAACCCCGCGTCCCAACGTTGACACTCCCTGTCATCAGCTGCCTCCCGTGCGCAGCCGTGAGGAGTGCCCCGTGGGCTGACTCCGGCCCGGACGCAGGCAGTCCACGCCACACACGCTGCAAACCGACTCAAACATTGAACCCATCTGTGTTTGCCCAATCGTAACTTTTCTTTTCCCAAAAAGAGAAAAGGAAAAGAAAAGCTATTCAAAGTTGTTTGGGTTAAGTGTCAACATTTTCACCTTAGGGATGAAAAGCGCTTCATTCTAAAGCCAGACGTCCTTGAAACACACCCATAGAATCAGTCAGTGAATGTTTGGGGAGGAGAGAGGGACCCCGGCTGCTCAGCCTCACCCCAAAACTCAGCATCTTCCAAGGTGCCCTGCAGAGTGTGCTGGACTTCATACTCCCCCAGGACCCCCCAGCTTTCTGGAACCTCCCCCCTGGGGTCCCACAGATTGCTGGGAGCCTGGCCGGGAGAAGAGCCACCAAGGGGTCCCGCTCCTGTGTCCCCACTTTCCTGTTCACAGTGCCCCGCGGTGTGTGCAGTGAATTTAGTCCTGGCGAGGACCACGGCAAGCCCCACTTGGCACGTTTGTTGGGAGGGGGAGGTCGCACAGGGCTCCGACCCGCAGGCCTCCCTTGCCAGCCCCTCCTTCTAGAACTGCAAACGCAAAGCAGCCGTGGCCGCCTGACCAAAATAAGAGGGGTTAGCCTGTGCTGCGGGGGACAGGCGCTCAGCCTGCTGGAGGTTATCGCCGTCCTGTTGGTCCCACATCTTTACCAGAGAGGCATTTTTTCAAATCTGTGAGAGCAAAGCTCTCCAGCTCTTGAAAGATCGAAGGGTGGGCACGCCCGAGCCAGTGGGCAGACTTGGCATCGCCAGCCCCTCTCGGGGTGATGGCACACGGCCCAGGCGAGAGAGGCCGGCTGCTTGACGGGAAAAGCAGGTTGCTCGCTGGCTTTGCCTGTCCTGAATTTGGTAGGCCGATTTGTCTGGACGTGCAGCCGCAGGCTCCGCCAGCTGGCGTCCACCCCTGTGACATCTCCCAGCTCGGGGGCCCTGTCACCTGTCCCACGCTGGCCATCTCACTCAGTCTTCAGCTACTGGACTCGTTGGGAGCTGCCCGGGGGGGGGCAGGTGGAGGGAACAGCAGGAAACGTCTGTCTCTAAGTCGCTGAGCCAGTGGGCTCACCTGGGAGATGGAGACTGCACTTACCTGGTCACTCAGACTTACGCTTTCCTCCATACACATGAGCGGCAGTGATTTTTAATTTAATTTTCTTTTTTTGACATTTTATTCATTTTTATATTTTTTATTTAATCTCAAGTTAGTTAATATATGGTGTATTATTAGTTTCAGAGACAGAGTTTAGTGATTCATCAGTTGCGTAGAACACCCGGTGTTCATTCCATCACCCAGTTACCCTGTTCCCTCAGCTACCTCCCCTCCTGCAACCCTCAGTTTGTTTCCCAGAGTTAAGAGTCTCGTACAGTTTGTCTTCCTCCCTGTTTTTGTCTTATGGTATTTTTTCCCTCCTTTCCCCTGTGTTCATCTGTTTTGTTTCTTAAATTCCACATATGAGTGAAATCCTATGGTATTTGTCTTTTTCTGATTGACTTATTTCATTTAGCGTAACACACTCTGGTTCCATCCACATCATTGCAAATGGCAAGATTTCACCCTTTTTGATGGCTGAGTAATATTCCATTGTTTATATAGCTCACATCTTCTTGATCCATTCATCTGTTGATGGACATCTGGGCTCTTTCTATAGTCTGGCTGTTGTGGGCTTTGCCGCTATAGACATCAGGGCGCAGGTGCCATTTCAGATCACTACATTTGTATCTTTGGGGTAAATACCCAGTAGTGCAATTACTGGGCCACAGGGGAGCTCAACTTTCAACTTTTTGAGGAACCTCCATACTGTTTTCCAGAGTGGCTGCACCAGCTCGCATTCCCACCAACAGTGTAGGAGGGTTCTCCTTTCTCCACATCCTTGCCAACATCTGTCGTTTCCTGCCTTGTCAATTTTAGCCATTTTGCTGGTGTGAGGTGGCATCTCACTGTGGTTTTTTGGGAAAAATTTCACTGTGGAAATTTGCATTTCCCTGATGCCGAGTGATGTTGAGCACTTTCTCATGTGTCTGTTGGCATCTGGATGCCTTCTTTGGAGAGAGTGGGTTTGTGCCTTCTGCCCTTTTCTTGATTGGATTATATGTTTCTTGGGTGTTGAGTTTGATAAGTTCTTTATAGATGTTTGATACTAGCCTACTCTCTGATAAGACATTTGTAAACATCTTCTCCCAGTGGGTTGGTTGTCTTTTGGTTTTGTTGACTGTTTCCTTTGCTGCGCAAAAGCATTTTATCTTGATGAGGTCCCAATAGTTCCTTTTTGCCCTTGCTTCCCTTGCCTTTGGAGACATATCTAGCAAGAAGTTGCTGCGGAGGAGGTCCCAGAGGTTGCTTCCTGTGTTCTCCTCTAGGATTTTGATGGATTCCTGTCTCACAGTTAGGTCTTTTGTCCACTTTGAATCTATTTTTGTGTGATTAGTTGACCATGGAGTTGAGGGTCCGTTTCTGGGTTCACTATTCTGTCCCATTGATCTAAGTGTGTGTTTTGTGCCAGTACCATACTGTCTTAATGATGACAGTTTTGTAATAGAGCTTGAAGTCCCGAATTGTGATGCCACCAGCTTTGGTTTTCTTTTTCAACATTCCTCTGGCTATTTGGGGTCCTTCCTGCTTCTATACAAATTTTAGAATAGCTTATTCCATCTCTGTAAGAAACTCTGGTGTTACATTGATAGGAATGCATTGAACGTGTAGCTGACTTGGGGTAGTATGGACATTTTCAACAATATTCGTTCTTCCACCCCATGACCATGGAATCGCAGTGATTCTTGTAAAACCTGCCGCATGTTGTTCCTCTGCTCAAAACACAGGGGCTTTACCCTTCCCTTTGCATTAAACAGTCTTGGCAGGTTGTCGAAACCCTGACCACCTTGTGGTTTGCACACAAAGACACCTGCCTCAGGACTTTGGCACTGGCTGTTCCGTCCCCTCTGCCTGGGCGTTCTTCCCCCAGAGAGCTTCCTTCCACACATCCCTCAGACCTCCCTCAAATGCCCACCCGCCAAGAGGCTGTCCCCATTTCCCTGTGTCAGTCACATCACTGCCCACTGCCCCCATCACTGGCCTTGCTTTATGTGCCTTCCTGGAGATTTTCACCACTTGCTACGGTGCACGTTCTTCTACTTAGTGTTGGTCCCCCTTTGGTTCGCTCACGCCCAGCCCAGCCATCGCACACCCAGCCCAGGACCTGGCACACATGGACCCCCAGTGGCCAATGCCTTGTGGGCCCTGAATCAGGGCTCGTCCTAGGTGACACGGGTGACTGCTGAGGCTAGGCCGCCAAAGGCCTACAGTTTCTGCCGTGGGCTCTCAGAACACCTGCAGCCCCGAGCCACTTTGTAGGAAACCCAGCTCCCTCGCGGCCACCGTGCTGGAGCGACCTTGTCAACAGGCTATGTGAAGACAGAGAGATGCCATTCACCCAGTCCAGCCATCTAGAGGAGGCCTCTGGCAGCACAGAGCAGAGACCAGTGGTCCCCCCCGAACCCTGCAGGCTCATAGGCAGAGCAGAAGACCACTGTTATTATGAGCCACGATGTGCTGGGGTCATTGCTTATGCATTGATGGGTAACCAGAATGCCTACAAGATGAGGAACTGGAATCTGGGCCACAGCACAGCATCAGGAGGCCCCACGCCACCCGCGGTGAGGGTCGGGTGGACGGCGTGCACACAGCGTCTGTGCGGTCTGTGTTGTCAGCCTGCTGTATGAAGCTCTACGGTCACGGTCAGCACCGTTCCAGCTCAGTGCACCTCACAGCATCTGTACGGGGGCCAGAGGGCCTGCAGGCAATGATGTTGGGGAGGCTGCGGGCGGGCAGAGAGAATGGCCAGAGCCGGGCCTTCGCAAGATGCTCTGGGTTTCCCTTGGACCAGAGTCCGTAATTAAAATGTAACCGGATATCTGTATTATTCACATGAAATGATGCTTTGCACAAGGTCACAGCAAGTTGACATCACCTGGCAGGAGGATGCGGGGCCCTGGGAAGGCTCCTGTCCCGGGACCGCAGACCGTACCCCAGTTCAGCCTCAGCTCAGCCCCAACCCCAGGAGCATGGCCCTACATCAGTGAGCGTGCATGGGGTCAGGGGGTCCACACCACAGAAGAGGCTGAAGAGTCGGGATCCCGACCCAGAGAGAAAAGACATGCACACAGGGGTGCAGCCAGGGGCTGACGATGACTTGGTTCCTCGACGGGAGATGCCAGAAGGGGAGCAAGATCAAAGGAGGCCCCAAAGGACACCCCAGGACACGCCCGGGAATGCAGGCAGAGCACCACTTGGGATCCTCCGCCCAGACCGAGGGCAGCCGGGGGAACTGGAATTTTCCTGCCCCGTACTGGAGGCCAGGCTACACAGAGGCCGAGGCCGAGGCCGCTGCCCCAGGCCCGGCACTGCCATTTCCCACAAGCCATTTCCCCACCGCACCCTCAGCATCCTGTTCTCCAGGGGAGCGGACCAAACCCCAGGGGCTCAGGCCACTGCCCCAGGCCCAGCACTGTCCGAGGGGGCTCACCGTCCACACCCAGATCAATCTGTGAACAAAGCCTGTTGCTTTCAAGCAACTTTTCCAGGCCGTGATTTATGCACGATAAAAGTCTTATGTGTGCAGCCTGATACATTCGGACGCGCGTGTGCGGTCAGGGAGCCCCTGGCCCGGGTGAGAAGCAGGACATCTCCAGTGCATCGGGGAGCCCCGGGTGCCCCCTTTGCTGTCACACCCACCCTCCCCCCACTGACCCCAGGCTGACACTACTGATTGGTTCTGCTTGTCTAGAAGCTCGTTCCTCCTGAGACCTGGTCTGTGCCCCTGGGGGTCTGGCCTCCTTCCTCAGCACAGTGTCGGGGGAAATGTCCGTTTGGCTGTGCGCCATCCTGTCCGTGTACGGATGTGCCCTTCCCTGTCTGTCCACTCGCCCGCGCGTGGATGCTCAGACTCTCCGCGGGGTTGGCTGTTCACCATGAGCGAGTCTGCGTGTGGACCGTCGTCCGGTTTCCCTTGGGGGATCCCTGGAGCGAAGCGGCGGGACGGCTGGACCCCTGGCGTGTGTAGTGAACGTACGATGGGCTGTCCCTCTCCTTCCCAAAGCGGCTGAGCCGTCTCATGCCCGCCTCTGCTTGGGGCCGGTTTGAGACGGGGCATCACTCTGCCTCCGACACGTCTCAGACTCATGACTTGGTTGGCTTAGTCTCTTAGGGTCTGGCTGCCTTCCTCGGCGAAACAACATGTTTAAACCCTTGGGTCGGAGCCTTTGAGCAGCCACGGGCCCTTGTAATTCTCTGCCTCCACAGAGCCCCAGAACGTTTTGTTCACCAAACACATCTCCTCATTTCACAAACCCATGAAGACCTTTGCTTTTAAGCAGCAGCAGGAATTGCAGAGACAGTGTGTCTGAAGGAAGGTGTGCAGGAGGGGGGGAGGCGAGGCCCGGGCTGACATCCCCGCCTTCCCGGCCAGCGGCCGTGTGACCCTGGCCAGGGTGCTTGGCCCCTCTGGGCCGCAGGCGGCTCGTCCGTCGGGGGGAGTGAGTGATCGCAGTCACACTGTGGAAGAAAAGTGAAAACAGGGAGAGAACTTAGAGCGAGGGAGATGCTCAATACGTTGTAGCCATTGTGGTTGGATTTGCTTTCCTTTCCAACCGACTGTTTCCTAGCAAATAGAAAGAATCTCTCCGGATGCCGCCTCTACCACACCACGGGGGGACCACGTGGGGCCGGGGTCTTCTGTGCCATTATCGGCTGCCAAGAGGTTGCGGCTTAATCCTTAGATGGGGTCCTGCCACACTGTCCTGGCGCCCTGGACTGGAGGAGAGGTACGACCTGGAGCGAAAGTCGTGTCCGCAGACTAATTAATCCGTGGCTGGGGAGGGTCCAGAGCTGACTTCCACCCCACCCCGCCCCCACCCCGCCGTGGCCAGGCATGCGGGCTCTTCCCAAGGGTAACCCCCGGTTCTGAGGCTAACCCCTGAGTTACTCCTGGGCTGGGGACAGAGTGTCGGGGCACACAGCACCTCCCCGCCTCACCGAGGCACCAAGGCACCGCAGCTCCGGACCCACCTGCCTCACGGGCCGCACCCCGCAGAGCTAGGGTCCCACAGCGGTAGTGGGAAGAGCAGTAGTGCGATCGCGTAGGGGGTAGTGGGTAGTGGGTAGTGGGTAGTACATCAGTCCCCAGATGCAGTCAGGATCTGTGGCCTGGGTGCTCTCAGGAGAGCCCCTGAGGAGGGACGTGGGTGGCAGGTGTGCAAGGGACAAGCAGAGCAGGGGTGTGGCTGGGGTGGAGGCATCCCAGCCCCACACGAGCTCTGGAGGAGAGCCCGCGGCACCGATGTTGTCCTTGCTTGAGGTGGGGACCCGGCCCTGAGGTTGGGAGGGGGCACACAAGCCCCAGACCACTGCCGGTGAGGTGGCTTCGGCCGTCTGGGGAAGGTGCAGGTGTGTGCAGCCCAGGAGGGGGTGTGTTGAGGTGGAAACGGGACCCCGGGGTCTGCAGGCCGCTGCCCCTGTACTATAGACCCTGTCACAACACCACAGACAGACCACCACCGGCGTGGTGACTTCAGACAGCATAGACCTGTGGCCACACAGTTCTAGAGGTCAGAGGTCTGGCACCGGCTCTGGTGGAGCTCCCGTCAAGGTGTCCACAGGCCTGCATTCCTCCCAGACACTCCAGAGAAGAATTCATTTCCTCTTCCTCTCCTTGTCTTTTCCGGGTCCTAGAAGCTGCCCGCGGTGGGAGTTGGCAAGTGACAGGCCGAAGGGCTAGGCCATGGAAACTTTAGCTGGGTGTGAGGGAAGGGAAGGGCGGGAGGTGGCCAGCAGCAGTGTACAAAGATGAGACGTCAAGACCCAGGGGCCTAACAAGGATGAGGATTTCCTGCATCGGGGCTGGCGGCTGAGGTTAGAGAAGAGCCTGTGGTCATAGTGGGTGTTGGAACCAGTGACTGCAGATATGGGTCCAGTCGGTGGTGACGACTCCAGGAAGAGACTTTGGGGATGAGTGGCTTTGGTTGAGTGGAGGCGAGGTCACAGGCCAAGAGGAGAGTGAAGAACCACAAGATCAAGGGTCTGGGTAGGTTTCCCTCGAGGCCACCCCCTGCTCTCAGGGAGGACTCCGTTGGAGGACTCCATGCAGATTCACCCAGGACTTGCTTCCAGATGTATGGAAGGCTACGTGTTCTCCCCACAAATGGGTCCTGAAAGTGTAGTTCCGGAACTGTGGGAAGTGGGAGTTTCTGTACATGGAAAGGGGTCTTCAGGCTCCAGAAGTTTAGCCACCATGAAGCTCTATTTCCCTGGGTCTTGGTGCCAGAAGGGCAGCCAGGGGGATGGACTCTGGACGAGCCGGTGGACAGGGTTTGTGAGTCTCCCACTTCCTGGCTCTGAAGCTTTAGGAAAGGCACAGAAGCCCGCTTGTCCCCCACGTCCCTTCCTTAAGATCAATCAGAGACCCACGGCCTGGGGTGGTCAGGCCGACAGGAGAACGTGTCCTCAAAAGGTCCTCCCGGAGTGGATTCCAGTTCCTGTCCGTACCACACGCACGATGAGAAACATGCTTTACACCTCACCCCTGGGTAACCAAAACCATATTCACACCACTTCTGATGTGGTCTGGAAGTCTCTAGTCTATTCTAGTCTTGTTTATTCTATTGTTTCATTAAAGCGCACGCACACACACACACGCTCACACACACACGCTCACACACACACGCACGCTCACACACACACGCTCACACACACACGCACGCTCACACACACGCACACACACACACGCTCACACACACACACACACGCTCACACACACACACACGCTCACACACACACACACACACGCTCACACACACACACACACACACACACAGCTTATGAGTCATCCCATCGATTTTACAATCCATTAGCCAGAAGTGTTCCAAGACTATGTCCCCTAAGTTGCCATTTTCTTATTGATAAGACTCACGTTTCCCTAAATTCACATTTCCTGGTCAAGTGCCTGTTCCCCCAAGTGGGCAGGGAGGAGGGAGGAGTGGGGAGCTAGGGACGCCCCAAATCTAGTGGGAGTGGGGGAGGCGAGAGCCCTTGAAAGTGATCCCTTTTTGTCATGACTCTCGTTCTGCGCTCGGTCAATAAATACAAATATTTTCTACACCAGAGAAAGGGTCCTCTTGCTCACAAAGAACCCTGAGGACGCCCCATTCTCGGAAGCTGAATTTAGCAAGAGACCCCGACCTGGGGGCTCTCAGTGCTGCAGCTCAGCTGAGCCACCCCAAGGGTTTGAAACTCCTACCCACCCACCCACCCGCCTATTAAGTCAGAGCCCAGGGGTGGGGGAGGAGCATAAGTTGTTTTTAAGGTTTCCCATGATTCCAGTTTGCAAGACCATAGGCAGAAACACCGTTTTCCAAACAACCAGGCGGTCTGTTCAAAGTGCAGATTCGGACCATGCAGAGTCCGGGTGGAGACGGGGACCCTGCATTTCTAGCCAGCTCCCAGTGACTCCGCCGGCCCAGGGACCCCAGACCCTGGATGAACACAGTAATCACCCGGGAAGCTTTTGGAGCCCACCCCAGACGAATTGTTCGGGAGTTTCTGGGGGTCCAGCGGTATCTGCATTTTTCTGACACTCTGCAATTAATTCTAAAGTGCTTGAGTCAGGGCTGAGAACAGCTATTCCCTTGGCTATAAACACATCCAGAAATTCCTGGCTTTGCATCCCAGCCCCGGCTGTGGGGTCTTGGGTGAGTTCCTGTGCTCCCCAAGCCTAGTTGCCCCATGGTAACAGGACCATGGGATGTGTGTCCGGGGCTGTGGCTGGGATTCAGACTCAGTCAAAAGCCCTGGTGGGGAGGTGGTGACCAGGTTGACTCACTGGGTTGAGATATATGAGCATCCCAAGAAGATTGTGCCCAAGGCACTTGGAGCTCAGGATGGAGAGAAAGAAAAGTCAGGGAGACAAGAGGGCCCCTCATGGCCTGGCCCACAGGCTGGGCAGGGGAGTGTGGAGGGGGTCCCTGTCCCCATAGCATCCATGGGGTCTTCCCAGGGTCCATCCCGGCTCTGCCCCTTGCCCACCTCTTGGTGTCTGAGGGTCCTGCCATCCAGGAAGGAAAAAGGTCTGCTGGACAATCCATTCCTTCCTAACTTTGGATTCAAAATGATGTCATTTTGGAATATAGGTGAGATTTGGTGAGGTGAGGTCCAGAGCCACCGACCAAGAAGAATTCTTGAGATGTCTTTGGTGCAAAATGGTGGTTTTATTAAAGCCTGGGTACAGGACCCCGGAGCAGAAAGAGCTGCTCCAGCAGGGTTTTGAGGGGTGGCTGATTTCGGACTTGGGAGTTGGGGGAGGTAAGGAAAAGGGAGGTTTCAAAAGGATTCTCATATGTCAAAGACTCACAGGGTACCAGAGGTCTTGCCATTGTCAAGTCAAGGTCATTGTTTCCCTCTAGCACGGCATTAACATTAAGATAGTTGGAAGTTTCCTGGAGGAATGTCACATGGGTCCTACCCAGGAGTTGGGGCGGGGGGGGGGTGGTGGTTGTCAGCTTGTGTTTTGTCCTCAGCTAGCCTTCTGCTCCCTTATCAAAAGACTTAGGCTCAAACCCCAACCTTGCTGTGTGACCTTGGATAAGTAACTTAACCTCTCTGGGCTCCCTTTTTCCTCCATGGAAAACAGGAATGGAAGACATGGGAAAGTCACTGGGAGGCTAAAAGGGGGCCTTCTGTGCACACGATAAGTAGTGTCGTTAGAATTGTGCTGGCTGTAGCGAAACAGGGATGGACGGAATGGACAGGAGCTGGGTTGGAAGACGGAGAAATGAAAAGAACAGGTTTGAGATGAACAGCCAACTCCTTCCACGGAAACCTGTTTCCCAGCTGTGACAGTGCCTCCTCCCAGTCTCCCTGTCTCCGTGGGGCGGTGGAGGGGGTGCCTTCTAGAGCAATGAGTCCACAAAACTGCACCCAGGGCCGTCAGTGCCAAATTGGGCTCCCAGCCTCCGGGAAGTGAACTCAATCCAGTCTGACCAGACCTGGGGTGTTTTCCTGGGTGCGCAGCATTGTCTAGACATGGCCTGGCCATGTCCGAGCATGCGAAACGCGGCCGTGGGGCCCGACAGCTCTGTCTGGCAGCGGGGTGGGCCGTGCAGTTGGCGCCAAGGCGGCAAGGATGATGAAGTGCTGAAATCTCCCTGAGGGCGTCGTGTCAGATCGCGGGGCTGCCAGCTCTGGGCTCCGAGCTCCACAAACGCGTCCTTGGCCACTGAGGGAGAGTTGGGGGGTGGACAGGACACTGGGGCCAAGGGAGTTATCCCTCCCCAAGGACGCCAGCGTGGGAAATGGGAGGGTCCCCAATTCCGTTCATGTCACTGCTCAGGGGGTGAGGCCAACAGCCTAGTACAGAAGAATGGGGTGCTGATGTCGTGTGTAATGTGTGCAGACACTGCTTGCATCCTGACTTGAATAGAGAGATGGCTGGCTGGAGATGATTGATGCTAGCTAGATAAGAGATTGATAGATAGATACGAATGGGAGGTAAATAGATAATACCAATTTATTGGATTGATGGCTGGATGGATAGATAGATGATAGGCAGAGAGAAATGAATTGGTGGATAGATTGATAATATCTGTATATTGGGTGGATGGTTGGATGGGTGGATGGATGATGGATGGATGGATGGGTGGATGGGTGGATGGATGATGGATGGATGGGTGGATGAGGGGATGGATGATGGATGGATAGTTGGATGGATGATGGATGGTTGGATGGGTGGATGGGTGGATGGGTGGATGGATGATGGGTGGATGGATGGGTTGATGGATGGATGGATGGGTGGATGAGGGGATGGATGATGGATGCATGGGTGGATGGGTGGATGGGTGGATGGATGATGGATGGATGGATGGGTGGATGGATGGATGGATGGGTGGATGAGGGGATGGATGATGGATGGATGGGTGGATGGATGATGGATGGTTGGATGGTTGGATGGGTGGATGGATGATGGATGGATGGATGGATGATGGGTGGATGGATGGGTGGATGGATGGATGGATCGGTGGATGAGGGGATGATGGATGGATGGGTGGATGGGTGGATGGATGGGTGGATGAGGGGATGGATGATGGATGGATGGGTGGATGGATGATGGATGGATGGATGGGTGGATGGAGGGATGGATGGTTGGATGGGTAGATGGGTGGATGGATGATGGATGGATGGGTGGATGGGTGGATGGATGATGGATTAATGGGTGGGTGGATGGATGGATGGATGGATGGGTGGATGGGTGGATGGATGATGGGTGGATGAATGGGTGGATGGGTGGATGGATGATGGATGGATGAGGGGATGGATGGATAGAGGGTTGGATGGGTGGATGAGGGGATGGATGATGGATGGATGGGTGGATGGATGATGGATGGATGTGTGGATGGATGATGGATGGGTGGATGGGTGGATGGATGATGGATGGATAGATGGGTGGATGGGTGGATGGGTGGATGGATGATGGATGGGTGGATGGGTGGATGGGTGGATGGATGATGGATGGATGGATGGATGGGTGGATGGGTGGATGAGGGGATGGATGAATGGGTGGATGGATGGATAGGTGGATGGATGATGGATGGATGGATGGGTGGATGGGTAGATGGATGATGGATGGATGGATGTGTGGATGGATGGGTGGATGGGTGGATGAGGGGATGGATGAATGGGTGGATGGATGGATAGGTGGATGGATGATGGATGGATGGATGGGTGGATGGGTGGATGGATGATGGATGGATGGTGGGATGGATGGATGGGTGGATGGTTGGATGGATGGTTGGATGGGTGGATAGAGAGCTAGGTAGATAGTGCCTAGACAAAGATAATGGATGCTATCAACATACATGATAGATGGTATAGGTCTGGCTGGGGATGATGTAGTTAGATATAGATATGACAACTGGAAAATTCTGAACAGTAACTAGATATTTGATTATTTTGAACTGTTACTGCTTATAGGTGTACAGAGAGTAGACGCGGACTACGCCTGGCCAGTCACCATCCTTCAGGGAGTTAACGTGCATAAGCCGAGGACAGAGGCTCCCACTTAAACCTTGGAGACCCAGGATCCGACTGCATTAGCAGGAAAGAAGCAGGTAAGATAAGATCATCATTTAGTGCAGGTTTGCTGTGTGTCAGGCACTCAGCTGGGCATGGGGAAGCAAAGACAAGCAAGGCAGGGGCTTCTGGCCTCGGATCCAACTGCCCGAGATGGAACCCATCAGCCACATACAGCGAATTTTAAATCAAAATCATGAAAACTGGGGTGAAAATAAAAACTCGGTTCCTCAATCACACCAGTCACGTTTTGAGTGCTCCAGGAGCCACACGCGGTGACCACACGGTGTAGTTCTAGAACATTCCATGGTTGCAGACCATTCTCCTGGACAGCACTGTTGTAGGGAGTGAAGATCCGAGAACAGGGCAGGAAAAGGAGGATAAGGTCTGAGAACTTTTCGGGGCAAAGAGCCACAGCGTCTCAAGGCACGAGTGAGGCTGACGGCCCTGTGCGTGCAGCGGGTGGAGGGGAGGAGGCCTGGGCTGGTCTGGGGGGCGCTGCCCTGCCTCCGTTCCCCTCTGGGAGCTCGGGGGGGGGAGCTGCCCTGCCTCCGTTCCCCTCTGGGAGCTCGGGTGCCTCTCTGGGGGAGGGGAGGTTTCTCGCCCAGCAGGGACTCCACACCCACATGTCGGGTCTCAGGTCACCCCCACATCTTGTCATTTTCAGAGGCTAGAGCAACAGAGAAGAACATGGCACATACCCTCAAATCCCACCACACAGAACATTTTATGTTCATACTTCCAGATTTTGTCTCTTAAATATAGAAATTCATGAAGATAAGTGTGAGCATATATGCTTGTGTATTCTTTTATGTGCATAATTATAAAAATGCTCTTTGGGAACTTGTCCCCCCTACTTAATATATCATAATAACTTCTTTGTGTTAGAAAAGATACACAGTACTATCATCCTTTAGTGGCTCCGCCATATTCCATTATATGAATATGTCACCATTTATTAACGAGTTGTATACAATAAGAGTGTGTTTGGCTGCAGACAACAGAAAACTCACCACAGTGGCTTTAAAGATTCAGGTTTATTTTCTCACATGACCGGAAGTTTAGAGGAGACAGCGTGGTCAGCAGCCCAGCACTATAGGTGCACAGATCCCCTGTCTCTGTGGTTTTCCCTGCCATGCCTCATGGCACAAAATGACTGCTGCTGCTCCAGACATCATATCCACATTCAAGATAAAAGGAAAGGTGAAAGGGGAAACTTTGTGAAGAACAGAAAAGCATCCCATAAATCCCTCCAGAAGATTTCTGCTTTCACATCAAGGGCCAAGATGGGCTCACCCAGCCTCTTGTGACTGCAGGGGGTGGCAAAAGCCCTTGCTTGACCCGTAGCCTTTATAGCAGGAGATGGAAAGGGGGTGAGGAACCCAAAGCAGATTCTTGGAGGGCTCAGGAGGGCCTCTCCAGAGATGTGTCCAGGTTTTGGCCCTAGCACTCAAGCTGAGGAAGCAATTCCCTGGGAGAGCTCAGCAGGGAAAATGCCCATGGTAACTTCTGCCGTGCCCGGGGATGGGGCTTCACTGCACCCGTGGGAAGCCGGGGCCACGGCAGGGAGGCCAGGCAGAGCATGGACACACAGGCAAAGGGAGGCCTGGGGCTTGGGCAGAGAGAACGAGAGACACTGCACAGCGTGAGCAAAAGCGGGATAGTGGAGGCCTCCTAGAACCCAAGCCATGGAACATCAAAACGGTCCTCTTCCCTGGTTTTTGAGAAAGCAGTATGGCAACTCCAAAAGTAGTTTGCGGAGCCTTCACGTGGGGGACCTCTCACCGCCCAGGAGAAGAAAGTGCTTCTCTGGGGTCTTGTCTTATCGCCCCATGATGTTAGAATGAGACCGCGTGGGTCCCACATGTTAAGCAGGAAGGGGGACCACCAAGTTCCGACTGTAGCGACGGGAGAGGCAGCAGCCATCTGGTTGTCCTGCCGGCACGTCGGGGTTCGGCAAGGCTGAGCGCGGGCGCCGCACGTGCTGGGGTGTGAGAGCGGGATTGTCAGCGGGACCGGGAGCTGCCGGCCGGGGCGCCGCGTGGGGCGTGTGCTATGGCGAGCTCGGAGGTAGCAGCTCGTAGTAAAGGGGCTGGGACTTGACTTGCCTCGTAATGACAATAGCAGCGGAAGGTTGTCGGACACAGCCAAGAGTTTGGTTTAAAAAAAAACACACACACATCTGTGAACATAGGTACCGGTAGAAGTTCCGCGTGTGGGGGTGGGGATGAGGAAACCCGTTTGGCCAGCTGACCTGTTGCGCCAGCTGACCGACAAACTTGGCACAGACCCTACGGTCACTTCTGGTACATAGTTTTTAGGGAAGCACCTATCCTTGGACTTGAAATGCTTCTTCAAGCAATTTATCCCGCTCTCGTAAATGTGCCAAAATGACGGCACGAAGTTTTTCGCTGTGGTGCCATTTGTCATAGCAAATCACTGGAAACAACCCAAATGTTCACCAATAGGGGATTGGTTAAATAAACTACAACCCCAAAGAAAACCGTACCGCCATTAAAAGAGTGAAAGATCCACATGTATAAGCATGGAGAATGCCCAAAGCCGATCATTATGTGAAAAAGAGGTAATAAAACAGAAAGTAAGGTCCATTCCCATTTTTTATTAAAAAGAAATAAAAATAATGTGTCCCGGGCGTACATGCAAACAGGCTCCAAAGTCTCTTAACGTGATTATCCTGAAAGCAGGAACTGACACTCCCTATGTTATAAATTTAATATTATTTTTTTAAAATGTAATAACTGTGTCACTTGTTTATTTAAGAACATGTTTAAGTAAAACGTATAAGTAGATGAAAATAATTAGCACAAAATTACCGTTTAAAAGTGACTTGAATGAACATTTTAAAAATTAAAATCTGCCGTACAGCTGTAATGCTCAGACTTTTTACAAATACATAGTAAATTTTGCTGTTGGGCTGGAGGGAAGTATTTTAAATAAAGTAAACTACCAAAAAAATTTTTTTTTGGAAACTCATCTGCTAGCTCTCTATAAACCTTCGGAGACTTTATTTCGTTATTATTAAAGGTTTATTTTACTATTATTCTCCGGGACACAGTTTCCCTCTCTGCTAACAATAAGGCATAGTAAATACTTGCATTCTCTTCACTTTTCAGAGAGCAAAAAGAACATTCCAGATGCTCCCTCTAAGTGCTTCAAATCCAATCTAAGTAAAGAAGTACACCAAATATTTTCAGAGTTGATACCCTATGTGCTACTTTGCTTTCTAAGGATTTTTTTATGAAAAATGGTCGAGCAGATCTGACAGGAGCTGATTCTGGGTTGTAGCTGGACACTTTCTTGCGGTGTCTTCATAGGGTGGAAGGGCCTGGGAGCCTTGTGGGGTCTCTTTCCTAAAAGCACTAATCCCATTCCCGAGGGCTCCATCCTCAACATCCAATCACACCCTGCGGGCCCCACCTGCTAAAATCATCACCTTAGAGAATGGGGATTTCAGCTTGTGAATTTGGGGCGACACAACGTTCACAGTGTAGCCCCATCTTTTACCTCTGCTTTCCTGTCTGTTGGCTCTGCTCTCAGGCAGAAACTGCCCTCATGGAGGCAGGATGGCTGCCTGAGCTCCTGCCTTGCATCCTATCTTCCTGGGGTCCCCATCCAAACAGGGAAATTCCCTTCCCAATGGTCCATCACCACTGGGTCTCTTTGACTTACGTGGGTTCGTATCCATGTGTGGCCCCCGCATCCTGACGGGGGCACGGGAGATAATCACCTAGCTGTCCAGCCTGAATCCCCAGGCCACTTCTGGATGCAAGGGTAAAGTAATACGACCCAAACTGAGCAGATGGATTGTGGGGGAGGGATGGCGCCCATGGAAAACGCCAGCGCTGTGGAGACAGGGATACAGATACTGAGTGGGCAAAACCACAGTGCCAGTCTTGTCTTTGAGGAAGGGCCCACCACGATGCACGCCCGCCGATCTCTGGGCACGTGGTCACCCTCCGGTGGTGCTGGACGTGTTTGCGGGATGTTGCTTGGTGGCAGCCGACATCGTCTCCACCTCCTGTACCACAGGGCTGAAGGACAGAGCTGCGTTTCTCCCAGACCCTGGTCTCTGGAGTTCTCCATGCAGCATACAGGCCGCCGACGGGGAGCTCCCGTGTGACCTCTGGGAGGCAGAAGCCACTCTGCCTTCTCTGGTGGCCTCGGGGGATGTGTGGGCTGTGGCAAATGTAAGTTTTCAGGACCGCCTCTGTGTTCCCCTGCCGGCCACCCGGCTCAGGACAGCCGACGAGCCCTGCTTGCCATAGTCCTCTGACCTCTGGGCAACAGCACCGAAATGTTGAGTCTTTGCACTGCCCTACGATCCCGAACGCAGGGTACAGCCTCTCCTGATCTCACGCCCCAGGGCTTTCTGAAGGCTTTGAAAACGCCCCGTTCCCTGCACCCAGTCCCTTCCTTTGAAATACCTAGTGTGGTTTGTTTTCCTAACCGGACTCTGACTGTAGCATTGCACTTTGGTGGAAAGTTTTGAGAAGCCCTATCTATCCAAAGTTCTCTTTTTCTGACGAGAAAAGGGAGGTCCCTGGGGGAGAAGAGCCCGGCCTGTCCGCCAGTTTGCAGACTCTCTCCAAGCCGTCCAGTACCGTGGCCGCTAGTCCCATGAAGTCAGCTTCCGTGTCAATGAGTTAAAATGTGTCATTTTTTAAAGCTCGGTTCCTCACTTGCTCTGGCCAGGTTTCAAGTGCCTGGAGCCCCTTGTGGCGGGTAGCTGCCCAGTAGGGGAGCGTGCACGGGGCGTGGGGTAGAAGGTGTTCTAGAACACCTCCCTTGTCAGGCAAAGCCCTACTGGACAGTTGTTCTAGGTAACCATAGTATCCGTCTCCGCCCCATTCACGTTGTCTTCTCATCAAAGAGTAGCCCTAGTACGATGACTTAGTTCAGACCATGCGTGTTACAAACGGAGAAGCAGAGGCCAGGTTCACATAGGGCCTCAAGGTCTCCAGAGGCCCAGCAAGCCCAGGTCCAACTTCCCTTCTCTCATTTGAGTCACCTAGTAGTTCAGCTCAAAAATGTATACATTCATGTCAAATAAAACACTCGTGTCTAAAGGAGCCACAGGGGAAAGAAAAGCAACCAGGTAGTTATTCTTACAAATAACCCATTAGTATTGAGTTTGTGACACAATCAACCAATTGCATTTTAGATAATACACTGCTAGGTTGGTTTGGGGGTTTTTTGTGGGGTTTTTTGGTTTTTAATTCCAAAATTAAACGCACTGGATTCTAAATAGAACGTTAACGGTGGTCTGTGTTGGCTTGTTCTCTCCGAGGCGAGCGATCCTGGCCAGCATTCATCTCGTGCATCACAGAACACATCTGTTTCTACAAGCTGGACACTCGGGGGATGATATCCCTTCCGATAAAAGGGGCTGCAGTGGGAGGATTGTTTTCAAATCTCTGTGGGAACGTATTTTCTCGCAAAGAATCACGAGTATCTTAGAGGCAAGAGTGGTTAGTTCGTAGGACACGTTTTCTTCTTCCTGTCTCCCTGGAAGGAACGCGCAGGCCCGGACCACCTGGGTGTCCAGGGCGCGTCCCACTTGGAGGCGGTGAAGAGGATCAAGAGACACGGTGTCTGCGGTGTCTGAGATGAAAGATACCAAACCAGCGAGCATGTTGGACAAAAGCAATGTGCTTTTCTTCAACATGAGATTTCCTCCCCCAAAACAGCATCAGACTGTCGGAAGCCGGGCGGCGTTCCAAAGGTTAGAGACGGGGCCAAAACATATCATTTTAGCTTTTTGGGATGGCCATTTCTGTCTCAGAAATGTTAAATACCGTCTCACCACAGGGGCAGAAGTCCGTCCCTCGAACGCGGCCCGGCGAGGCGGCTCTGAGCACGTTGGTTTCCAGACGCAGGAGACTGAGATGAGAACGCCCATCTGGGGGAGTCCCTCCCAGGGCCGAAAGGTCCGCCCTGGTGCTGTCTGTGGCCTCGCAGAGGAGGCTTGCTTCCAGACACCCGCCAGCTCTGACCCCCAAATTCCCTGACTAGGAAGCAAGGTGTTCAAGGAGCACTGGCGGGTGGGGGCTGCTCGCACGTGCCGGCTCCAACCAGGCCGGCTCTCGGAGGTTCCGGGGAAGAGTACTGGCTGGGGGATTTGGGAGCAGAGCGGCTCATGGACCCTGTTTGCTGGCCCTGGTTGCGACACCCTCCGCCGTCTTTCCGTCGTTTTAGGATTTGGTCCCTGACTTGCAGGGTAAATCCTGCCCATCCCTCAAAGTCATCAACAGGACCACACACCTGCCCCTCCAAAGGAAGCAGAAGCCCTGTGGCAGAAGGGCCCTGACCTGGGGGAGTTGGGAACCAAGCATGCTCTCTCTCCAGCCTCCGGAGTGAGGGGCTCCCTGCCAGGGCTTGGGCCACCTGTGCTGTAGCCGAGGCTGCCAGTGCCCCCCGCCATGGGCCCTCACCCTGTCCAGGAAGCACAAGTCCCTCTCACCCCAGAGTAGCCCGCAGCCAATGGTGAACCAGAATCAGGGGCCGGATACCCCAGTGTCCTCACCCTTTGGGTGGGATGATCCTGAGGCATGTTCTAGGGTCTCTCAAGTCCCCCAGTGTTGCTAAGCCCAGTGCCCTCAGAAGTCACCTCCTTATTACTGCACATCTGTTGCCCCCATCCCTTCCCTGTCTCACTTCCCCACTCCCCTACCTGTGCTTCCTGGGACCATCTCCCAGGTAAACTCCCTGCACGCAATCCTTGTCTCAGGCTCTGCTTCTGGGGAACCTAAGTTCAGGCATGTATCTTATGACCAAAGGGTTGTTGGGCAGGTTCCATCTTCCCCACAATATCTGCTGTCACAGGCCCAGCACTTAGTACTGAATTCTGCCCCAAGAGAGTCATGCCTATGGGGTTTAAAGACTGGAGTCTGGTCATGTGATCCAGCAATCCCACTTCTGGGTACACCCAAAAGAATTGAAAGCAGGGTCTCAAAGACATATTTACATGTCTGTGTTCATAGAAACATTATTCACAATAGTCAAAAAGTGCAAGTAACCCAGGTGTCCACTGATGGATGGATAAACAGAATGTGGTCTCTCCCTACGATGGAATGTGACTTAGTCTTCCAGGGGACGGGAATTCTGACACCTGCTACCACGTGGATGGGCCTTGAGGACACTGTGCTGGGTGAAACAAGCCAGCCACAGAAGGACAAAGACTGTATGCTTCCACTCATACAAGGCTCCCGGACTTGTCGAGTCCCTACAGACAGGAAGTGGAATTGTGGCTGGGGTGGGAAGGATGGGGAGTTAGTATTTCCTGGGGACAGAGCTTCCGTTTGGGATGCAGGGAAGCTCTGGGGACGGACGGTGGGGATGGCTTCACACTGACTGAACTGTACACTTAAAAATCGCCAAGATGGTACATTTTATGTTCTGTGTATGTTACCAAGACTTTCTAAAGTGTGGCCCCAGTTTTCTCGTGTGGCCCCCAGCAGCCCCCCCCAGCCAGCACCACTGGGGGCTGCCTTCACGAGCTCTGACACGGTCACACCTGTCCTGCGCCCTTACGCACCGAATCTCCTCTAAGTGGACTCCCCTTCGGTGGACAAGACTCCTGGACAAGCAACTTCACTGGTATAAATGGAAAACCCATACCGGGGCATCAAAAGAAGGCATGAGCGTGGGAATCGATGCTACGAATACCGCACACTGCTTCCCAGCCCTCGCCGGACGCTCCAGCCGCCGAGGCCTGCGAGCTGAAGCTCGTCTGTCTTTGTTACACAGGACGATCAGGAGTGTGGAGAGAGGGGTACAGGTGGAGCGGGGTCACTTGAGAGGCGTCCTATCACAGAGGCAGGCCGGCCATGGGCAGGGACAGGAAATATCTTTCTGTGCTGCTCACTCGCATGCCCTCCGCCTGAGGCCCGACGTCGCCGCCAAGCCACCTTCGGAACTCCCCGGAGAACGTGCCTCACGGCGTGGAAGACGCCGGTGTTCGGCACGAAGCGCTCGCGGGTTCTAACTCCCATGCCAGCTCCAGTCCCTGGCAGCCCAGGGACCCCACAGGAGCGTGGCCAGCGAGCGTCTATCTCCGGCCCCGGCAGGAAGACACTGTGACCAATTAGCCGTGTCTGCCAAGGGCACAGGGTGGAAGGACGACAGAACCTGGGCTGTGTCCCTGGCATCACCGAGCCGTGACATCCCGAATCCTCGACAGGCCCTTGTCGTCCAGCCCAGCCTCCCTCTCAGAGCACCTGTCGGGCCGCCTCTTCCTGCCTCCGACATCCACGCTGGCAACTTGTTAGAAATCATGGATGTGCCCTCCTCGGGACAACCCTGGGGGCAAGGGTGATGCCCGGCCCGGGCTCTGTCGATCTGTGGCTCCCACCGGGTCTGTTGGCCCCAAATCCAGGGCTCCGCTCAGCCCGAACCCCAGAGCGGCGTGGCCGCCGCGGCCTCGTGGACCTGGTCACCACGGCCTGCAGCGCCCGGCGGCCGCGGAGGCAGCTGACGTCTGTCCCGCAGTCAGGCGGCTGCCTCGTCCGAGGGCTGCTCCCTCGGAGTAGACACAACAGACTTTAATAACTCTACACAACTCTAGACCAGAAGTGTATTTTTACCCGTGTGAGTCAGCCATTTATTTGTCAATAGAGGCCAGTAAAGGAAAAGGCCCCGGGGCCATTTATAAACAGACTGTAGCCCCTGGAGACATCCCAGGGGAAGCCGAACTGTCTAGAAATGAGCTCGTGCCTGAAAACCCTTCCCCGGGAACAGACAGGCTGGGGAGGGGTGCATCTGGCAGTGGGCTTGCTGGGGATGCCAAAGGCGAGGGGCGCTCAGAGGTGGGTGGGCGAATGATGGAACACACGGGCCTCAGAAACATCTGTGTCCCCGCTCCGCCCTCCAGCACCACGGGGACCAAGCCGGTGGCTCCACGGAGCCTCAGCTTTGCCCTCTGCAAAGTGGGCGTGGCGATGCCAGCCTCGCCGAGCACCGGGAGGCCTGGAGGACGTCCTAGACAGAAGGAGCGGCGTGCGGGGCACCTGGCTGGCTCCATCCGTTAACGGTCCGACTCTTAACTTTGGTTCAAGTCGTGAGATCGAGCTCCACCTGGGGGTCCATACTCAGCCTGGAGCCTAAGATTCTCTCTCCGTCTCCCTCTGCCCCTCCCCACGCACCCACCCCTCCACCCCTCACTCGTGCTCATGTGCGCGCGCGCTCTCCCTCTAAAGAGAAAGAGCAAAAAAGGAAAAACGGAGCCGTGCGCAGGTGTCATCTGTGACAGTGGCTCGGATGCCAGCAGTGTCCAGGGCAAGGGTGTGGCGGGAAGGGGGTCTGTGCAGGACTCTTCCCCAACACGAGCTGTGTTAGCTGCACACCCGGTCTGTGCCAGGTGTTTCGGAGCGGTGAGCAAAGACAGGGAGGCTGTGCACAGGCAGCCCCTCTGAAGGAGGGAGCGATGCGGGTCAGGAACCCTGCCTCACCAGGACACCGTCTGGCAGACTTAGCAAAGCAGGCGGCTGGCCCCCGTGACCGCCCTGTGCACATCCCCACAGAACTGAGGGCTTAGACTGTGCCTTCAAAAAAACGTGTGCGAGAATGCTCACAGCAGCCGTGCTCGGGCCAGACCTGCAAACAACCCAAGCGCCTATCACAGTGCCATAGATCAATAGATTGTGGGATATCTGTGCAGGGGGAGAGACTGCGGCACGCTCGTGCAGGAGTGGGGGGAGACCGCGGTGCACTCCTGCAGGGGAGAGGCTCAGCACGCTCGTGCGGGGGAGAGACTGTGGTGCGCTCCTGCAGGGGAGAGGCTCAGCACGCTCGTGCGGGGGAGAGATCGCGGCACGCTCGTGCAGGAGTGGGGGGAGACCGCGGTGCGCTCCTGCAGGGGAGAGGCTCAGCACGCTCGTGCGGGGGAGAGACTGTGGTGCGCTCCTGCAGGGGAGAGGCTCAGTACCTTCGTGCAGGGGAGAGACCGCGGTGTGCGGTCACAGCAGCACGTACCTGTGGGGCGTGGGTCCTGACTGGGGACGGGCTCCAGGGAACTTCGGGGGGAGGGAAGGTGTCTGGCAGTGGTGGGAAGATGTGCACGTGTGTACAAGCCGCCACACACGCGCTTTGAAGGGTAAGATAGAAGCGTTGCTCCATCCCACGGGCGCAGTGTCTCGGAGGCCACCCTGCGATCCCGGGCGGCGAATTCTACAGGGGGCCAGCTGTAAGGCCATGGACACGAGGCTGCTCGGATCGCCACCAAGAATAAGAGCTCCAAGATACAGTGTGCTCTGAAATATTGTCGAACCAAAGAAAACAGCCCGTGCTTGCCCGGCCTGGGCTGCAGGCTGCAAGTCTGCATCCTCCTGCGGTGCCCGGTCTCACGCTCGGGCGACACAAAGGGGCTCGCCCACGCTGGCACAGCCGAGGGACGGACAGCAGACCCAGAGAAGTAGCCAAGAGGGAACTCTTGTCCAAGGCTGCAAAGGGGGGCCAGGCTTCAGTGAAAGGACCCGATCTGGGAAGTTAGAGATGAGGTCCAGCTCCTGGCTCCCTCTGAAAGCGCTGACCCCTCGGGAAAGCCTCAGCCTCTGGGCCTCAGTTCACTTATCAGGTGTCTGGTAGTTACGGAGTGTCGCCTACTTGGGTGCAGGAACTCCAGCTCGCTACATCTGTGTTGTCCCCCAAGAGGCGCCACTCAAGGGAGGCGCTCACCTAACGATGCTTGGTCAGATTAACCATTCAGTCCTGGTCAGCCACGCCAAAAGGGTGCTCTGAGAAAGAAATGATAAATGCATAAACGCTTAGCAAGTCGAGTGAAGCAGTGAGGCTGGTCCAAAATCTTCAAAGAATTACACATTATGGGAAAACGGGGGAAATTAATCACGGATGTGGTATTGCATGAAATTTAGGAATTTACTATCAACTTGTGATCACCGTCTTGTGGATTTTTTTAAGAACCCTTCCTTATATTTTGGAGACATAGGCCAAAATGTTTAAGAATGAAATGATGTGAAGTCCAAGTTTCATTTCAAAATCGAGACTGGTACCGAGCAGATAAGGGGTAAAGGCTGGTGAAGGGGGTGCATTCTCTACCCTCCCACTTGCCTTAGCCCTCTCTGCATCAAAAGTTGAAAATAATTCAGACTCTGTCAGCTCTACCCAATTAAAATAAAATTTCAGGCTTCGTAAAGAAGTTAGCAGTCACTCCTAAGTGATGTTCCCCCAAATGTGGGGAGACCATTCCTCAAAGTGTCTTCCGAGCGTCCCCCCTTCTCCGGGCAGAGTCGGGTGGGAGGCTCTGTGGGCTCCGTCTCTCCTGACATCCCCCCGGGCAGTGGCCACCAAGCGGGCTCCCGGACGGACACCAAGATTATAGGGCACGGGTCCTATGTGGTCTCCTGTGTCGAGGAGAAGCGGACCAGAAGAGTCTTCAGAGGAGAGAGGTTTCGCCCACTTCACAGCCCACTGAGAATTCACAGTCTCCAACTGTGAACCAAACAGGAACCTTTTTTTTTTTTTCCAGTTGGTGAGCTCATTTATGCTTGGCAAAAGGCAACATCTCATTTCAAAGCCGGGAAGGGGAGACTTTGAAAAGATTTAAAGCCCAGCTCCAAAAGCTCCTTGGACATCAAATAGCTTTTTTGAAACAAGGTTTTGATGAGTTAAGAGCAAATGAATCAGAAACACATGGATTAAATTCCCCTTAAAATCCACATGGGTTTAAAAAATGGAGGGGAAGGGGTGTGGCAAATAGCTTTTCGGTTTTATGGAACCCCAAGCGATTTGAAACCGGGTGAGATGGTCAGCAAATCCAGCATGCCTCTGAATCCACACGGCTCCAAGAGCAGGTCCGAGGAAAGGACCCGCTGAATGCAGGGGACGAGCCAGACAGGGGCGGGTGCTTAGCTTCGCTCCCTCCATCCTGCATCCAACAAGCCCGGCTCCCTTCCTCGCGCCAGGAGGTTAATGCGGCCAGAGAGCGATTCTGGTCTTTGCAGTCACCTGGTCTTCCTGGTAACTGCTTTCAAGGAAATTCAAGGAAATTGCAAAAGACAGCATTTCCACTTTGTTCTCGTCCCCAGCCCTAATCAGAGATGCTCTCTGAACCCTCCGCTGCACCCGTCTGTGGGAGATGAGCACGGTTCCCACAAAAGGAAGTAACTCGGTCACTGCTCTGTGTGCCTGAGACGGGGCGCTTGCCTTAGGCTCTGAACAAAAACAAAGTACGTGTCCTTTGGGAGTCAGTCTGGACCCCAGAAGGAGCCCCGCCGAGCTCCGATGGCAGAAACAGGAGTGCGTTCCAACGCAGCAGTCCTTGGCCCTCACGGGAGTCCACTGCCTTGTCATACAGAAACCGAGTCCAGAGAGCGCAGGGCCCTGCTAGGGTCACCCGCTGAGACCCACGGCAGTGGTGCCGGGGATGGGGTCTGAGTCCCGATTCCCAAGCCCACAGAGGCTGCCGTCTAGATCAGGTGTCACACACCTGGAGGACAACATTCTAGAACACAGGCGTGCGAATCCTCAGGGGCGGTGTCCCTGGAGCGGTACAAGAAGTGCGTGGCGGCCAGCAGATGGCCAGACTGAGCACCGTCCCTCGTCCTCACCCATCATTGCGCTCCGAAGGGTGGCACGCGTTCCCTCCGTACTCACCCAGAGTCGGCCAAAGAGAGCAACGAGAGCAGACTCTGGAGCCCGACCACCCGGCTTCGCCTCCCCTCTCTCCCACGGGGACCCCTGTGCTGCGGGGCAAGTGACCGGACCTGTCTGCAGAACGAGGGCGGAAGAGCCCCATCCAGGCGCGGCTGAGGGAATGCCTACGTCTCCCCAGGGCAGCCGCTTGGCTTGGCTCAGAGTCGGCGTCCAGGCGGTGCCCGCCGCTGTGACGATCCCGCGATAGATGACCTCATCCCATGCAATCCTCACCACCGCCTTGACGTTATTATCCCGTGTGAGCGTGAGAGATCTGAATCCCAAGGAGGCTGTGTCCCTTGCTAACGAGGAGCGGAGCCAGATTCCAATCCAGATAGGGCCCCTGAGCCACCTCCTCCGAGGTGCACAGCTCAGCAAGCCAAGGGCGTCCTGCTCTTCCGCCGGGACTCGGCCTCCCGGGCAGGTTCGCGTGGTAGACAACCTGCACAACCATCCCTGTGCCCCTGTCCTGTCTGAATCCAGAGCCTTCCATTCAAGCACGGGCAGCGAGAGAGGACACGAGCCTCCCATGCCAACCCCAAAGTTGAGCCCTCTCCGTTCCTATCTGAGCAACCTTGTGCAAACTGATTCACCAAGCTTCAATCTGCTCATCTGTGAAATGGGTACAACGCTACCACTTATATCACAGGCCTGGGAAAATAAGGGACAGAAAACCCGTGATGCCCTCACTTGGTGGGGTTCCCAGCGTCGGCTAATTGCTTGATGCCTATGAATGCTCGAGCCCGTGTCGCCATGGCCGGCATCCCAGCCTCCGCCTCCAGAAGTACCAGCCATCTCTACAACACGGAGTCAGTCAGACACGGCTTCCTTCCCACAGCTCATCTCCTGGGGACTGGGCACCATGCCCACCAGGGTCCTGTCCAGGGTCAAGACGCAGGAATGCGGAGCGCCAGGGCCCCCGTCGCCTGACATCTTGGGGTTTGCCTTCGTGGCTGACCAGCTGTTTGGTGGCTGTTTTGTCCGTAAATGTGCCAATGGCTGCATCCAGTCCTGCTTCGGGACCCAACACGAAACAAATCACTGCTGTTCTAAAATGTCATGAAAACTAGGGTCATCGATGGGCCATGTTTGGGGCCCAAATGATGGACACGGACTGAGATTTCCTCAACTCCAGTTTTTTCATCTGCAAGACAGAGCCCGGCAACCCTGCTTCTGAAGGGTGGTGCCAGGAACAGAGTCCGGGCTCAATGAGTGCTATCCCGCCTCTTGCAGATGCTCCTCCAATCCCCAACTCGGTCTCACACTAAACGCCGAGGAAACTGTAGATTCAAACCATAAGCAATAGGCAAAGGGATGAGTCCGTCCCCCGAGCTTGCTGAAGATGAAAAGATTTGCTCCACCACATCAGGATCACAAACCTGTTATGCTTTTAAAATCCCAAAGGAGCCCGGGCCCTTTGAAGCCAACGTAAATACAACTGTTTAACAGCTTATTTTAACTATCCAATGGGATCCGAGTTGCTTAAATGGATTCACGTTGCCAGCAATCTCTTTCCGCGACATGGTATTTGTTAGAAATCAGGATTTTACTTCACTAAATGTCCTGCGGTCGCCTCCACTTTGTTTCTGAACAGGGCTGTCTTTATGTGAGTTTTCTTTGGCTTCCCAATACAAGAGTAACAGATTCCTTTTGAAGTTTTTTATTGATGAATGAGCCGCTATAAATAACCCTCCGTGGCAGCCACCCGATCTCTGAAGTTTACTCTGGAATAATAGTAGCAGTGGGAACGAAGGGCAATTTACGGCAGCGTGTCATGAAATAGTTTAATGGGCTTCATACTGTTTAACTTAATCTTTACAGATGTAAAAACAGAAATACAATTATTGTAACAACTATTATTACATATTGCTTTGCTAATGAAAACAAAGGCTCGGGAAGCTCTCTGAGGACTGGAGGGTGGCTGTGGGACTCCGAGGAGAGGAAGTGCCGGGCGCCGGCGGGGTCCCCCCACCCCCGATCTGGGACACTGGTGGACAGTCTTGTCCCCCCAAAGCCTCTTTCTGCGCACACACATGCACACACACACACATACACACACCCATGCACCCACACACGCACACACACGTGTGCACACACTCACACATGCATCATAGTCGGTGGTCAGACCGAGAGCAGCTTCTCTGAGCTGATCTCAAGCTCAGCTCCGCGGCATGAATTATGGGGCCCATGGAGAATTTCTGTTGCTGGGAAAGACAACCGCCTATTCTTAATGGAGCTCCAAGGACTTCTCCTGTTTCTCACAGTCCCCAGCTGCCGCCCCGCCTTCTCGTTCCTATCCCACCCCCATCCCCACGATCCCGGCTTCCCCGGCAGCATCCTTCTCACCAGAGGGGACGGGACACAACTCACTCGAAAACCTATAAATCCAGAGGTCGCGTCTGCAGTTTGAACGGTCCCCCTGCCCCTCTGGAAGCTGCGGAGATTAAACACGGAACCCCGGGTCTCTTCCACGGGGCTCTGAAGGCCGCACTGCCTTTGATTCTTCGGGGAGGTCCTCGCCCACAGGGGCGCGTCCGGCGCGAGAAGAGTGTTCCGGCTAGCATTTTTCTCACGCGCTGCCGCCTGACCCCCGCCCCGCCGACTGGGAGCTGGGAGCCCCCTGCGACCCTGCCCTGTCTAATTTCGTGCCTCGGGGAGCTCACACCTCCTCCTTGCCCCTTGGTGGGGTTCTCACCAGTAAAACTGGGCGTTTGCCTGAATTCAGAACCATCTGGGAAATGATGGGATTGGGCCAAAAGAAGTCAACACGTTTATTTTAAAGGCTCAGTGGGAGAATGTGGCTGATCGCCATGGTGAGCGACGGACATGCCCACCGGTCCGGGCAGCTGTGGACCACCGTGCCCGTACCCCCAGACCCTCGAGGGTAAACAGAATGTGTGCCTTTTGAGGGTAGCTCACTCCCAAGGGAAAAAGCCAGGCTGGGTCCCGGTGCCCAGTGAATTCTATCCACAGTCACCTGTCCACTAAGCCCTATGGTTGGTTCCCCAGCTAAGGGTGCAAGGGGTCGGAGCTACCGCAGATGGAAGAAGACGTCAGAGGGGGGACCCGGGCCTTCCTAAGACTGTTCCGTCCCTCTGACAAATACTGGCTATTATGTGCCAAGCACTTGCTTATCATAAACTGAGGGACATTCGCTCAGATGGGAGAGTCAGGCATCGAGGAAAACACAGCCCTGTGATGTTTTGGGGTGCCTGCTGTGTGGCAGACACGAGGCTAACACTTACAGAAAAAGGGAGCACTACAAAAATGATACAGCCTTCGCCCGGGTACCGCTGCCCAGCGTGGGGAGAGACCGTGCAGCTCTCGTGACCCGACTGCGGTGGGAACGAGAACCCCAGAACTGCAGCCTTCCGGGGTGGGGGCATTGGGGGGCGAGCCAAGGGAATCAGGAGTGACCGCCGGACACGCACCGCCCTGGAGCACCCGCAGCGTGGCCGTGTCTCCCCAGAGACGCGCTGCAAGCTCCCGACACACGCTGGGTTTCCAAGACTTAGAACCACATAAAAAAACTGCGAAGCACCTCAGTACACTCTGGTAGTCGGGGACTTGCTGAAACGGTCAGATGTCGGATGAGTGGGGTTCAATAAAATACATTGCTAAAATTAACTGCACCAGTTCCGTTTTCGTTTAGTTTGTTTTTGTTTTTGTTTTTGTTTTTGTTTTTGTTTTTGTTTTTGATGTGGCTGCTAAGCATCGTGAGATTGCCCTCACCCTCGGCTCACCGCTCTGGGAGGTTAAGAGGCCCGTTAGCTCGAATTTCCAAGAGAGAGGAGAAGACAAGAGAAGCATGACTACGCCATCAGCTCGTTCTGGATTGTGGGGATCTCACGAAGACGGACCGTGCGGGCATCGGCGAGCCCTGGGGCTGTCGATATGAGTCAGACAGCCCTGCTGCTGTCCGTGTGGACCTCTGCCTCCCCAGTTTTCCCCACCTGTGCACAAAACCCGGAGGACAAGACCGGAGCCTGGTCCCCCTTTATGCCCCTAAGGAGTGTCCGAGGCCCGGCTGATGTGGGCACTCGCTGTTGGTTCGTTGAAGAGCAACTAGTGATTCGGATCACAGAGGCCGCTTGGCACGAGCTGTGTTCCCACCGCTCTCTGAACACCCCTAGATGCACGGGCTTCCTCCACCCCGAGCCCGATCTCCTCCGTGCGTGCCTCGTTGAGATGGGGTGAGGGAGGGCGGCGGCTTCGGGGAGAGCTGGCCCCTGTTTCAAACTCTGTTTCTCCCTCTCGAGGTGCTCCTGGTCCGCCTCCCCCTCCACCAACCTCGATTTCTCTCCTCCGCCGCGCGGGAAGACCCAAGGCAAGCTCACGGGGTTGTTGAAAGGATCCAGTGACATGACATGTGCTGAAGACGATGTGCCCAACACCTTCTCCCAGGAGGGCGTGTGGGGAGTGACGGGCCTTGAAGAACGTCAACAGCTGGTCTGCTTCATTCGACCCCAAACCTGCTTTTCTGTTTCTTCGTGCCAAGTGGTTTTTCTGAATAATCCGGGCACTTGACCTCAGACCTTCCCTTACTGATATCGAAACCACTGTTTCTTGAACTCAGCTGCACCCCAGGACCATCTGCAGGGGTTTCTGACATACCACCAGGGGTTGTGACCCCGCCATCCATATTTTGTAAAGGCCTCTGGTGATTCCAGGGTTCAGTCGCACTAGAGACCCCCCGAGCCCAGCGGACAACAGAGGTCCTGCTGCTCCCCGGCGGGTACTTGCGTCACCGCTGGGACAATAGGAAGGCACACGAGAGCGGAACATGGGGTCTGGCGTGGCTCGGACACAGAAGATGGCGTGGCGTCTCCTTGACCAGGAGGGAGGGGACAGCGAGGTCCCTGAGCAGACCCGTCAGCCGCCATCACTTGGTGGGGCTCTCTGTCCCCCGTCCCTGGTGCCAGACATGAAAACCAGATCGTAAAATGAGTTCAGAATTCGGGTACAGAGTAAGTGTCTCTCGTCTCCCCGGCCGTCTCTTTGTTTCCTTCCTGTGACTCCGTGCTTATTTCGAAGTGCAAAGTTTTAGTAAGTAAGCAAGCAAGCAAATCTGAATTCTGCTCATCTCCCTCTGTTGCTGGGCGGTCAGCAAGGAAGGGTTGGGGCCTCACCAAGGCCTCTGTGCCCAGCACTGCGCGTGTCCCCCCCAGAGAGAACACAGGGCAGCTCCTCGGTGACCGGGCGGTGACAATGACGGTGGTGGCAGTGACGAAGTAAAAGGAAATCTATACACTTGTGTGGGCGCATGCGTGTGCACGTACCGGTGCCCATCCAGGGGACCCACCAGGACACCCGTGAGATGCCAGCCTTCTAGAAGCTCCTGGAGGCGGGTGGTTACTTAGGTGATGCGGGCAGTACAGGCTCTCTCCCTCTGCCGTACTTTCCTGCAGCATCCACGTTTCTCTCGTGAACACATGAGTTACCCCTGCGGCTTTAGTGCAGGGCGCCGTGACCCAAAGTATAGGACAGTCGAGGTCATGGAGAGAAGCCGAGAATCTACTGCCATCACGTAGAACCCGAGTACGGACAGGTGAGGAGAAAGGCTGGGGTGGTCCTTTGAGCCCCACTGGTCCACCAGACGTCCGTGGCCCCTCACCACGTGGCTCTCGATTCTGACTGCGGAGCACACTCACCTGAGCGGCCTTAGAGACACTCCATCCAGTCCCACCACAGGCCGACCCGACCGATGGAGGTCCCTGGGGACCGGATCCCCACTCCCGAGGGGCCAGAGCTGCTGGCCGTCCTGCAATAGAGAGAGTGGGCGTCACCGCCCCAGGATCCTGCTCCTCTCGCCTGGAAGTCCAGCGAACACCCAGAACAAGACAAGACGAACCATGAAATGAGCTAGAAGTAGATTTATTTCTCTTTAATCCTCACTTCCTTAGGTCATTGGGCGGCCCTTCTTCAGACGCCAGAGTGCCCTCACCCTGACCGTGTCTCCCACCCACACCCAGTGGAGGGAAGGAGAGGTCACTGCCAGGGGACTTGGGCACCAGCCGGAGCCCCAGTGTAAATTATTCATCACGACCCCCCCCCATCAGGCTCCCAACGTGGAGCCCACAGAGCCGACTCAAAGTCCAAAAATGTGGGAAAGTTTATTTATTTCTTCAAAACATTCCTGATTTGTAATGTGCTTTCTAAAAATGTTCTAGCTGACCAAGCCCTTGCTATATTTAGCCCCAGCATTTAAAGAAATGTCCCTTACACTTTATAAGGGGGCTATGAAACCCTTGAGTTTAAGGAACACTGCTCCGTGGGCCGGTCCCATTCTCCCCAGGAGCAGCCCTGGTGCCAAGGGCAGAAATCAAGACTCGCATTCGTTCCCAGGGCCCTTGGGTCCACAGTGGCCAGACAGCGGCCCCGGGAAGCCCCTCCAAGCTCCCGCATGAAGCAAGGAAAGGCCAACGGGACCTCGCTCTCTTCGGCCTGCAGAACCGGCCCCCCGTGGTTTTCCAAGGATCCCCCACCATGAGCTGCTGCTTATTTTGCTTTTGGTTTCATGTTCAAATGGTCAGATGCTCTCAAAGACGGAACAGGGCAGTGAAGGGACGAGCATGCATCCCAGCCTACTGGGAGAAGTCAGCCCCGGAAGCCGTCTGCTCCCTCCAGAATGACACAGCCTGAGCAGAGCTGATGGGTCTCGATCTCGCTGCATAACTAGGAAGCCACAAATGGGCCCATAAAACCAAAGTGTTTAGATGAGCGGCTCTGTCTGTATACAGACCTCCCATTTACTGAGCGCATTCTGCCTGCAGGAAGCGTCGTGGGGATTGCCATTTTGAGATGGGGACGGGGAGAGGCATGGTTTCATGAGCTTAGACCCATCGTTTTACTTTGCTCCTCGGGTCAGATCCCTGAGGCCGGTGCTGATGCTGCCCCCATTTGTACAGATGAGCGAGTTGAGGCACAGACGTGTTAGGTCACCTTGCTGATGTCACACAGCACGAAAGGGCAGGTCTGGGTAATTAGCTCCCACCTGGTGGGCGCCGAGGACACACTCTTCACCAGGTTAACGTGCCCCTCCGCACCCCCGTCCCAACTCAATCTACTGAACGGTAACAAGTCAATAAGACACTAACGGGAGGAATTCTTCCCACTGGTGGGTGTGTCTAGAAACACCTGGAAAAAGACGAAGTAGCACGTGGTGACCAGGCTGCTGGGAACGTAGTGACGCTGGCCTGCCGGACAGGCGTGGGATTCTACTGTTTCACATCGCGCACTGCGAGGACCAGAGTCGCGCTTTAAAACTTAGTGTCGTCCAAGGTGATGCATCCCTCCGAGCAACTCTCCGCCCTTCCCAGAAGGCCTGACCTAGAGGCTGTCCTGGGGCCCAGACACCTCACACGCATCCCACTTCCTCTGCACGCAGGCTGGAGGCCGCCCTCACCGGCGTGCGAGGACGAGGTTGCACCGGCTGCGTTCAGGACCCGTGTAGTAAAAGGCGACTTTGTATTAGATTCTCGGCGCACTGGAAGATTTCCGTGTGGCGTCGCTCACCGCCCCCACAACTCAGGCTCAGAGCTGTGAAGGCAGAGACTGTGTGGCCAGGGACAGGGGCCCCGGGCGCTAAGTCCAGACCCAGACCCAGGCCCTGCCCCTTAAGAGGGTCTCCGATAGGCTCAAGAGTCACCTCTCTTGGAAGCGCGGCAGGTAGGAGAGTCTGATCTCCCGAAGGCCCGCCGTGGCTGCCAGTATTGTCCAAGCGGTCAGGACGGGCGCTGCCAGCTGGCCTGAAGGAAGGATGCCGCCCGCCCTTACCCCTCCCCCGTGCTGGGCACAGCCTGTCTGCCCAGCCCCCGCCTGCTGCCCTGTCAGTCCCTCCTGACCTTGCAGGGTGACCTCTATGCACTGCATTACCTGGGCTCCCTTGTGGGCTGGACTTCCAGCAGGCTCAGCCAATCAGAGTCATTCACGTGAGGCTGGAAGGCGGGAGGGGAGAGAGGCTGGGGTATTTCTCCTTGGCTCCCAGCTATGCCGACCCTGGGGCTGCAGCCACACTCACCCTTGCTCACCATGGAGCTACCCTTCCCCAGGGCCGCTCCCCCAGAAGTGGTCCCTCCGCCCTGGTCTTTCCCATCGGCCCATGTAACTGGATTCCTGTTTCCTGTTCGAACCCTGATTCTCATGCCTAACGGGAAAAGGTTAGGACCAAACCCTTGTCCCACCACCCCCTCCGCTCTCTCCCCTCACCGTCAGGGCAAATGAAGGCAACGGAGTTGACTCTGTAGCCCCCGCCCCACCCCCAGGACCTAGGACATGTGCTTTGGCTACCCCTTTCCTTAGAGCCCCCTTCCAGGGCCAGAACTGAATCTTGTACTCGCTCTCATCTGCCCACCGTCCTGGAGACCCTGTGCCCCTCACACGGTCTGCCCCTGAAACTGGCACTTGGATGCCAGTGGAAGAGGCAAGCCCCTCGGCTCTGACCGGTCTCCACCACCTCCGTGGGCTCCCAACAAGGATGCTGCACACATGTAGGGTGTCTGCCCGGCCCTAGAACACCCCAAGTCTGGCGTTCCTGACTGAGGAACCCCTGGACGAGGACCAGCACAGTAAGAGAACCTGCCGTCGAGCTCATATTTTTAACAACTGCTTGAAATGTGGGTCCAAAGAATTTTACCTTTCCAGCAAACTCATGCTCTTTATTTTTAAACAATGAACTTTGCTTATCATCAGGCCCATTTTTTACTCTATGGAATAACCTCTGCTTCCTGCAAGCAAGAGGGATCCAGCTACCCTGCAGACAGGAAGTGTGCAGACCTGAGGCTCCCTCTCCAGCGTCCCCCGCTCCTGGAAACATCACCTGGGTCTATGACGTTAACAGTAGCTTTCGGCGGCAACAGTCACCTCACGTGTGGCCAGTGCTTCAACCCACACGCGGATACACGCCGGCCGCTCCTCCTGAAACGGCAGAGACCACACGTGGCCTCCTTCACAAAGAGATGCCGTTAGGTCCAAAATGGCAAATCGCATCCTGTTCAGGTTCCGGAAAACTTTCGGAGGCATTTGAGACCCAGCGGGGCCATTAGCTGCTACAAGAGCCAAAGACCACCCAAGACCAAAGCCAAAGGCCTTTGCAGACTTCTCCTAACCTTGCGCAAGTTGCAGAAGTAAAGGTCTCAACGTTGGTGTGTCTACCAAGATTCTTTAATGAAGTCTTTGTTAGTTTCATTAGAACAGTGCAAAATCCAAAGCTTCTCTGGCTCGAACTCCATCCAAAAAGAAAATCTTTCTGAAAGTATCAATGCCTGGATTAATTTGAAAGGATTCAGCATTTGATGTGAGCCCATCTGTCCCACTTTTATGCAAAAAAAAAGTGGGACTTCTGCACATTCATGTGTACAGAACATATGCACACACACATGCACAAGTGTGCACATAGTACTCACACGTATACACACACACTTCTGTATTTATCGTCCCACATGGTACTCCCGCGATATCCCCATTCAGATCAGCGTGTGTACATGTGTGTGTACACGGAGTTGAACCACAGACCTTTTTCAGAAAAACACAATCCCTGTTCCCTTTGTTTGGAAGGGAGCACAGAGGGGTGCCTTCAGATGGCCTAAGAGTAGAATCATCAGGCTGCTTCTGGTTTGCCCTAAATACAGAGGGGAGTTTGCTTTAAGTAAGAGGAGAAACCATTTTTTGGCTTGCTGACCTACAACTTGGAGCCCGTGATGAAATCCGGAGCACTGGCACAGCCCTGCGGATTGCCAAGACCGACATGTCCTCTTTTTCTTCAGTAGGAAGGAACTTCCACGGGACTGAACCGATTCCATACATCCCGTCCCCTACTGTCCATTCCCCTCGGCCTTCCCAAGCCAGACGAAACCGGGGATTAGGTAAGAAAGCCTCCTTATGTTTGCATAAACACACTTACGCAGCATATACCTCCTCCTGCCTTTTTTTTTTCTGAGCCATAAAAATAATGTTTATATTATACTTCTTGGCATTGTAACTCTAAAATGCCATTTTTTTTTACATGGCAGTATTCGATTATTGGCTTCCCCAGAAAACAGCCATCGTAAATTAACATAACGCATGAGATAGCTAGTCAAACTCAAAAAAGAAAAATTAAAAACATAACCTGCACCGTGGCGTTTCCACGATGTTCCGGGAGCACCACTGGCCCCGGCCCCTCTGCTCCTGCTCTCCAGTCTGTGTATGAACCCAGCCTCGGAAGCCAGAGCCCCTGAGACGCTGACAGAGTTCCTACACATAATCCCTGACTCCTCTCTCCTGTTACACTGTTTGCTTATTCCACGCCGGTCATCCACTGAACCAGTCACTGAGAGGTTAATGAAAAAACAACTTTATTCACAGAGGCTGAGACTTTGGGCTAACACAATATCCAGGACACCCCTTCCACCACATTGTAGGTTAATCACAGCAAGCCTGGATCTCAACAATGGGAGCTCATCAAAGTTCTTGAAATCAAGGACACTGTGCAGCTCACCAGAACGTTCCCACCAACCTGGGCAGAAGATGCTCAAGGAAACATATGAGTCCATAGCAACTGGCTTTAAGAAGAAATTCTCAGCAAGTCAACTCTGCGTTTCCTAATTATTAAATTATTATGCTTGTCTGAAATGTCTTTTCGAGTGTATTAACCGATAGGCTGTTTTGCTGGAAAGTTTGTATTCATCTTTATATAAGTCCTAGAAACTATTTTCAAAGTTTATTTTGAGGATCTACTGCAGCCTACCTCCAGAACTCATGACATCCTGGGCCGTTCCCACAGCCGATAAAATTAAAGTCACCTGGAGGTTCAGGAAATTCCGTTGCCCACCCAAGGCAACCCGAAGAGGGAGCTAAGCAAGAGGTCACATGCACTCCCCAAAAGTTCCAAGCTGCGCTGGGCTGTAAAAATCTCCATCCTCTTAACCAGATCTTTGTTGCAGAAGCCCCCTCCCATCCCCCCAATCTTCCTGCTCTCCCCCCACCCGATTTCCAGTCACCTCCATAAGGTGTTTATTTAGCTGTTGGCTCAAGGCCCGCCCCAGGGCAGGGGCTTAGAGGGAAGAGCCGGGTGCAGGCCGGGAGGCCATCAGCTGGGAATGTCTGGAAGAGCTCTCTGACTGAGCCTCGTCTTCTCTGGGGTCAGAGAGACACCCACCTTCCAGCAGAAATCAGAAGATTCCCTTTCTCTGCCCAGGATGACCCATCTCTGCCAGTATCTGACTTCTGTGTTTGTTTCATCCAACTCTTTGGATTAAAGGTGGTCCTTTCCTACACAATTCTGGAAATTGTAGCAAAAGTTAAACTTAGATCTTGAAAAAACATGGAAATGGAAAATCTCCTATGTCTAAGACACCTTCCCCCCCCCACCCCGCAACACACACACACTTCCGGTGTCCTCTGCTATCTTTTGATCCCTTCAAACAAAAGCGACAAGGCAGGGTGCCTGCTAATGTCTGCAACACGGTAACACGTCTTGGAGATCATGGTACTGACTAGCGGGCTATCATAATGCAACAAAATGCTATTACATAGATGCACTTTCTTAATAGAGGTTGTTAATATAGACATTTTCACAGGGCAGTCGTTGTAGTAAAAAGAGTCAAGCATCTAGCCAAAGAATATAGCCTATTCCTTTTACTGTCTAGAAAGAAAAAGAGAGAGCAATTCTCTGTTTAAAATAAAAGTGTGGTTTCTTAGGTTCCACCTGGACCTTGGCTGTAAATCCTCACCAGGTCCTAGATCACCCAAAGAACCTGAAACACTCGGGGTCACTGCCAGGGTCCCCACGAGACTTCAAGGACAAACCCAGCTGTGAACACCCACCACCCCATGGACTCAAAGCCAAGGCCTGAGCCAGGGTGACACCGGAGCTGGTCGCAGTCAGACTGTGGCTCTGTTTGAAAACACCCCTGCCGTGTCCTTGGTCCTGCTCCCTGGTTGTCTAGGCCCTTGGTGCTCTGGACATGGAGGACCTGGGCTGGGTAGCAGAAGACCACAACCTCAGAGGACCTAAGGTCAAGGAATTCTCCTGCTCTGGCGGTAGGGGGTCTGGATGCCCAAGTCCTAGCCAGGTAGGGTCTTTTAAATCTCCAAAGGTGCTCCGGGTTCTGGGAAAGTCCGCCTCACCTCGGAGGAGGCAGGCGACAGTGCCCACCTATGTGAAAAAGTTGGTAACACTTGCCAGGATCCATACGTTGCAGAAGAAAAGATCATTTAAAAATATATATATATATAGGTGGCTCCTTTCCCCGGCGATGGGACCCCTGGTGGCTCACCAGCTCAGCTCAGGGTAGGGGAAGGACCCGCGCCACGGTTGGCTTTACTGGAACTGAAGCACCGTGTCCGGAAGCTGCAGAGGGAAATAGGAGAGGAAAGGGATCCCGAGCTGGTAAAAGCCGCCCTGGACGTGCGGGTCGAGCATCAGGGAAGCGTTGAAAGGCGCACGGAGGCTTGAGGAGGTGGCCAGAAGGGAGGCACCCAGACAGCTGCCGGTCCCCGGCTTGGCGCCCCCCAAGAGCTCGCCCCCTTCGGCGGGCTTCTGACCCTGCCGTCCCGCCAGGATGCTGTCTATGCTGAAGCTCTTGGACTTGTCGGAGCTCTTCGGGGAGCCGTGGGAAGCAGGGCGTGGAGGGGACCCCGGACCATCCACCGTGCGCGCGGGCTGGCCCATGGCCAAGGCCGCTGCGCCCTGGGCCGCGTCGCCCGCGTCGTCGTCCGGGGTC
>LNAC01000107.1:2580105-2597077 GCA_002007465.1 Ailurus styani
CCTTCGGGAGCGGCTGGTGGCCGCGGAGCTGGCGGCCGGGGACGCGGCGGAGACGCCCCGCGCGTAGGGGAGCGAGGCCGGCCGCTCGGCCCGCGCCGGGAGGGGACGCGGCGCTCCTAGCCCCGCAGCAGGCCGGCAGCCCTGAGGGACCGCGAGCCTGGGTCCGGAGCGGCTGCCCCGCCGAGCCCGGAAAAAGAGGCAAAGTCCCTTTTAGGGATTGGGAAAAGTTTCAAAAGTCGTCTTGCTGAAAGCAAGTTTTTACTTTCCCCCGGCCACGCCCCCTCCGGGAACTTCGGACCAATGACCCGGCAGCTGCGGGGAGTTGGCCCCAATCAGGGCGAGGCGCGCCGGAATCCGTCGGCTCTAAGACCCAGCGGCTCAGAGCCGGGCTCGTCGGCAGTGCACTCTTCACTCGAAAAGATTCTTTAAAAAGAGTGATATCTTATTAAAAGGTATTCCATTATCACATTCTGGATCGAGGGCCCAACTTGCTCAGAGGAGGAAAAAAAAAAAACAAAAAAGAAAACCGCACGCCCCTGCGCAGATAAAGTTAGTCTCAAATATAAAATCGAATTGATTCATGTAGTCCAATATCTCCCCAAAGACTTTGTAAGTCGCAAAGACCCTGGGACTATTTTTCTTATTAATGAGTGATGAGGCGAATAATTAGATTTCCTAATTATCGGGGCCCAGGTGTAATGGATCCAGAGCAAGCGTGCTGGTTTGGTATGGAATGGGCCTCTTTCTGCATGTTGTCATCATTTAAGCAAAAAAAAAAAAAAAGTTATTGATTTTCAACAGAGAGTTTCCAGGTTCAGGGCCGTCAAGAATAACCCAAAAGCTTTTAGAGGCAAATTATAGAAACCGAATGAATGTCCCTCGCCTCCACGCGGAGGAGGCGGGAAGCAGGCCGTGACACCCAGAGGGGAAAGGCGGAGAGCGAAAGTAGCAGTATCGGAAATTTAATCCTCAAGTGCGCGGTGGATTCGGTGAATCGCCCGCGTCACCGTGAGCAGTTTTGTAGGGTTTGGGGAAAGAGAGTGGAATAGTTCCGCGAGTCCCCCCAACCCGTTCCCCTCCCGCCTAGATGCTAGCAGCCCACCTTCTCCGGCTCTGCAGTCCTCTCCCTTTTCCCAGAGATAAATTCCCTTTGACAAGCTGACTCCCGCGCTCCCCAAAGACGGGAACAATGCAGCCAGCCACCGGGCCCAAGCAGAGCCCGGTTCCTCTGCCCGCGAGGAGAAGCCTAAGCCTGCTTTCCGCGGGGGCTGCGCCCCAAGACGCGCGTCGGTGGCGCGGCACAGGGCGGGCTCCGGGCGACGAAGCTGCCCCGAGGGGCGCAGTCCCCACCTCCCGCTCCCGGCAAAGCCCCTTAGGGACTCCGCAAGCTGACTTTCCGCATGGCGTCCTTTGGTAAGGCGATTTGGGCACCAGGGCTCGGGGTAAGTGATCGCTCCTGGGTAAGACCCCTCCAGCGGTTATGCAGTCGGGATTTGGACCTGGAGCGACTCGACCTCTTCGCCTTTCAAAGCTGTCCCCTCTCCTCCGGGTACCCCTGAAAGTTAGTTTGTTTGTGGACTGTTTATTCCTCCAACACCTCGAAAAACCGTCCGCTCTTCCCGGCTTCCCCTTCAAGGGGGAAGGACGTCCATAAGAAGGGCTGAAGACTGGTCAAAATTCTTCTGGAAGTTGTCCCTGGGTTGGGTAGGGAAGTCCAAAGATAAAACTTTCGTATTTATCCACCCCTACCACCCCCCACTCCTCCCCTCTTCCATCAGTTGCTCCCTTGATTCCCAGGAAAAGGGTGTGAGACAATCCACCCGCACTCAGCTTTGGGAGGTGAAGACAAGGTATTGGAGACATCTCACTCATTTGCAGTAAAGAAACAAAAGAAGAAACTATGCATGTGCATTATCTATGAATGGTACAATCTGCTGGTAAATTCAAAATCAGAGGGCAAATACAAACCAGGTTCCTAGTACCTTGAATATTCTACTTTTGAAACACTATTTTTTATGAGTTCTCGGAGTCTTTCTTTAACTTGATTTTTTTTTTTCCGCAACGAAATAAAATCTAGCTTCCCAGTCCTCAGCTCACAGGTGAAGGGTCGGAGTGTTCCTCCACTCCACTATAACTTTATTATTTTTAAATATGTTCAGATCCATCTTTTTTTTTTTTAATGCCTTCCTCCTGGAGTGGCAGGCACCTCAAGGTCTTACGATTTTACTGGAAATGCAAACTGTTGATCGAGAAACACTCCTCGGTCTGTAGGCTTCCTGTAGAAATATTATTCACTCTGCTTTTATGAGGTGCTTTAAAAAAAATTTATCACAGCACAGGGTAAAACCCAAAAGAACTGAGGACCATGGAAAAGAAATTCCAAAAGGACAGCTTCCGTCTGAATTTGTATTTACAGGGGTGTGCAGGTTTAAAATAAGGTCATCTGAAAAACATGAGGTTGAGTCGCCAAAATTATTACTCCCCCCCCAAAAGAGCGGGGTCGGGAGGAAAGAAATCCTTATAATCTAGGTAGAAAAGGTGAGAGAGACATTTTCCTTTGCCCCTGGAATTAGGTTTCTTCTCCGCTCAGTAGGACTCCGGGGGAGATGTTTGCACAGCAACACCGTCCGCACACCTGGACTTTGCAAAAGCCGTATTTCCGATCTGCTCTTTAACCTGCCATGGTATTCTGGATTGGGGGCTACTCATTCATTGATGATTTCTTCTCCTCCTGATGTTGTGGTCACAGAGCCAGGAGCAGAATCGGGCCCCAGAGGGTCCTGTGTGTTACTAGAATCGTGAGTGATGATGAAGGCAGGAGACATTCAAGTCAACAACACACACACACCAAACACTCACACACACAACACACACACAACACACACACACACACACACACACACACACACACACACACAGAGACAGACACACACACACACATACACACAAACAGAGACAGACACACACACACACACACACCCCTCGACCGCTCAGCCTCCCGCCCCGGGCCGCGGGCCCCTGCACCTGGACCCGACCCGGCCGGGCCTGTGGCTTGGGCGCCCTCTGAAGGCCAACCGGGGAACTGCGCCCAAAAAGAAAAATAAAAGGACCCGGCCGTTCTCGTGGCAAGGAAGGTGCTGACACCGTGTGGATGCACTTCAGCATTGCACGGCAGGAATGACGCCCTGGAAAACCTCTCAGCCAGAGAGAAGCTGAACAGACTGCGTGCGACGCATTGCTTAAGAAAAAGCAAAACATTTTCCATAGCTATGCGATGGGTCAAGAACATGATCTGTTGGAAAACGGAAATGTCTTTGAAACTTCCCGGGAGCCAGGGACCCTCTCTGGGGAGATTCGCTGAGGTTCTGGGCAAAAAAATCTGTGCCTCTTAGGTGGCGGGAAGTCTAGGCATTCCCCACCCCCGCCCCCGGGGTGGTCGTTGCACGGATTTTTTTCCCTCTGTGCCTTCCCACGCTGCTGTCCTCCTGCCCACGGTGTGGCTTGGGTTTGGGGGATTCCTGGAGAAACATTCGTACTGCATGTGTGTGTACGGCCTGGGCTTGAACGAGAGGGAGAGTATGAGACATGTCTGCAGCCCCTTCTGCTTGTGAGGCACAACAGAGAATTCAATGAGGCCACAAGCAAAAGCAGACCGCGTCCTCTCCCACTGTTGTCAAGACATTTGTCCCAGGGTCCTTTCCACGTCTCCTTCCAGGCTCACGAGATGCCTTGGGTTTTAGGGAAAGGGACCAGGGATAAGAGCAGTCCCAGGTTTCCAACATCTACCGGGGACCTGACGAACCCTTGGGATGAGCAGAATCAATTCTGCTGTGTAAAAATCCACCGCAACCTGGCTCCTAGCAATGATCTTTTTTCCAGGACAAGTGTGTCCCTGATGGAAACTATGTGAGCCCCCTCGTACGGAGCGTGGCCGTTCCCCCCAGGAGTGAAAGCTGATTCGGTGCTGTTCACAGATGGCAGTGCCATGAACGACATAATCACAGGAGAGAGGGCTGTCCTTGCTCCAAGGGAACGTGATGACTCAATGCAATGCTTGATCCTGAGTGGGGGGAACTTAAAAGGCGAATGCAGGACAGTTTTGAGAGTACCTGGCAACATTTGAATCTGGAGTGCCTACTAGATGATAATCTTGTATCGGGGTTAAAATTCCTGAGTGCAGTCACTCCATGTGGTCAAGCAAGAACACGTCTGTCCTTGTTTCTGGAAGGCACACGTCACCATGTTTAGGGTTGGTATCATCCTCCCTGCAACTTCTAGAAAGATCCCACTGCCGGGGGGTGGGGGGGGGAGAAGGGAGAAGGAGTGACGCACCTGAAACATCAAACGAGAACAACCGCCGAGCCTGAGGTGTGTGGGCCTTCGCTGTGCACAGTTCTTGCGACTTTCCTGTAAGACTGAAAATTTTTAAGACTTTATTTACTTATTTTAAAGATTTTATTTATTTATTTGCCAGAGAGAGAGAGAGAGAGAGCATAAGCAGGGGGAGCGGCAGACAGAGGGAGAAGCAGGCTCCCTGCTGAGCAAGGAGCCCAATGCGGGGCTCGACCCCTGGACCCGGGGATCATGACCGGAGCCGAAAGCGGACTCTTAACCGACTGAGCCCCCCAGGCATCCCTTGAAATTTTTGAAACTTAAAAAAAGATGGAAGAAAAGCCCCTCTGTCACTCTGAAAATTTAAAACGAGAGGTGACACAAAGCAAACACCCTTCCATGGAAGGAGTTGCAAGACCTAACGTGGGGGCCAACTTGGCCCTGGCGTCCCTTCTCCTTGTGTTCCGGATGTTTCTGAAAGATGATCATCAACAGCCATGCACTTTATCATATTAACCTGTGGTTGTTTAAGTTAAAAAAAAGAAAAGAAAAAAGCTGCTTCTCTAAGAAGGTTTTCTGTCTTGTAAGCCAAGCTTTGCCATAATTGATACAAAGAAGAAATCCAGTGGAGTCGTGTAGATGTTTCTGGGAAAGAGTGTTAGATATACATACATTTCTTCTTCAGGAGAGTTGGTTACATGAGTTGCCCTCAGCCAGACGGCTGTGAAAGTGATCGGCCCCCTCAGAGGATCGGTCAGGCGAGGCTGGGGTTCTGCTCCTCCAGGTCACTCCATACCTCCTGCCAGGCTGGCAGGGGCCAGAGAGGGAGACCCTGCTCTGGGAACTAAGTGGTCCACCTTCCTTGCCGTGCCGCCCATCACTGTCGTTCAACACTCACTGGCCAGAGCCGGTCACGTGGCCCCAACACGCCCAGGGAACCCCCGCCCCGGGTGAGCCAACATTTGTGACGCAGCCACTCACTCACCCACGTCCCGCCTTTCCAGGCAGGTAGTGACTGTCTCTGCAGTCCCAGTGCCTTCCACGATACCTTGGCACATAATAGGTGCACAAGAATGTTTGTGGAATGAATGTACGAACTTTCCAAGATTCTTCTCCCTGATGGATAAGAGAAAGTGGAATGTGTGCATACCATGTGCCGAGTGCTGTGCTAGACGATCGGTCCGTGACAGCTCCCTTAATCTTCTTTTGGGCTAGGTACTATTAACATCACCACTTTACAGATGGGGTTTGAGCCCTGCTGGAGGGCCTTAAATATCTGACCCACGTCTTGCAGCTGCCATGTGCTGGAACTGGGTCTCTTAACCCGCCACTTTGGAATTGGGGTCAGGACCTTGGAAATTAGAGGAGACTTAAAACGTTAAAATAGAAACTTCTATATACGTATAAAAATAGTCTAAATGGAAACATATAGATATGTAATTTTATAGCTATATATACACAGTGAATAGTGTATGCACGCAGCCATGACTTCTGAACACACATGACTCAATGTCTCTGAAATTTTAGCTTTCTCTATCACCAACTGGAAACCCTGTAATTAACCCTGTGGGGTAAATAGACTCATTATCGGAGCCTGTGAAAAGCAGACTATTCCCTCGGAGGTGCAGACAGGGCTCTGATTGTGTGGACAAGGGCAGCGAGAGAAAGAGGGGAGGAGGTGTGGGATGGGTGTTCCGAGCCCCAGGGAATTAGCCAGACTTGGAGTCACAGTCCAGGGGCAGCTTTGAGCGGTGCCTCTAAGTGACGACAGGGTCTCATGGTGGCAATAACCTAGGGAGACCCCAGGGGGACCTCAAAAGGACTGAAAGGGGTCAGGAGTCCAGAGCAGCTCCCCCAAAGGAATCAGACCATGGTGGGCACCGGATGCTCTTCACCCTTTAGGAATCCCATGAAAGCAGAGAACGCTCCCCTGCTGGACCCCAGCCTTTGCACCTGAGTGTCTGCACGGGGGGCTTCTAATGCCCAGCCAGCCTGGACCCTCCACAGGGCCTTTGCATGTGCTGTTCCTTTTGCCTAGGTCCCTGGTGCCTTGACACCTCCTCCGAGACCTCACCTCCCGTCTGCTTCCTCCCTTCTTTCACCCCATTCCCACCCTGATTCATTATCACCCTCTCTGAGATGATCCTGTTAGTCTGTGGTCTGCCTCACCAGCCCCCTCCCACCCCTGCCCCCCACTCCAGGCCAGGATAGAAGCAGCAGGAAAGCAGACAGGACCAGGTCTGCCTCGTTTAGCCACTGCACGCCACATCCCTCTGCTCTGCTCGGCCCAGAGTCCAAGCTCCAAACTCAACAAATGGATGTCACCTAGGGCTTCAGAAACACCATGTCTGTCCTGCCATAACCACAGGCCTCGTCCCCCGTTCAGTGGTTGAAGCCCAGGCTTCAGTTCAAACATTTACCGCTACTTATTTTAGGCAGAGGCTGCCCAGGGGATGGGGAAGCATTGTCAAATGCGCCAAGGCTGTACTGGATGGGCCCACAGGCTGAAACTTCTATTCTGGCAAAACACGTACAGACCTTTTCCACTATGAACTTATTAAATGAGTCTACGTCTATTAAGTATTCGATGCGGCTCCAAATTACCAGGTATCTTTAAAGTTCACAGTTCAAGGGAGCATAACAGGAGAAGGTCTTTGCTTGGCTCTGTGACAGATAGCAGAGATGTCAATGGATTGCTGGCAGCTCAAAATATGAAAGAAATTATACTGACTTTTTTTAAAAGAATGGGCGTCATACACTACATGGCTAAAAATCCTAAGAGCGGGCGCCTGGGTGGCTCAGTGGGTTAAAGCCTCTGCTTTCAGCTCAGGTCATGATCTCAGCGTCCTGGGATCGAGGCCCGCATCAGGCTCTCTGCTCAGCAGGGAGCCTGCTTCCTCCTCTCCCTGTCTCTGCCTGCCTCTCTGCCTACTTGTAATCTCTCTCTCTGTGTCAAATAAATAAATAAAATCTTTAAAAAAAAAAAAAATAAATAAATAAAAAAAATAAAAAAAAAAAAATAAAAATCCTAAGAGCACAGAAGACTTTCAAACCAAAAGAGCGTCTTCTCACCGCCCTCCTCCCCACTCACAGAAACCACGAACCCCTCCGCCTGCCTCTTCGGCCACTACCCACAGATCTTGAAAAAACACTTTGCGGCTGTTTCTCCTTGGCGAGGAGGTCTGTGATCCTCTCTGTCCGCTGGCCCTGAGTTTAAAGATGGTCATACATTTACTTAGAAGAAACCGGCTAGTTCCCACGTGCAAGGGGACGTTTGAAAACATGACCGGAATGGCGCCCAGTTGTCCCTGGTGTGTAACTGCAGCGCACTGTGTATATTTTAAATTAGCATTCGGGTTCACCCGAGGATGCCAGAGCTCGGTGCGGGCACCGCTCCACCCTCCCTCCGCCTCTCCAGCTCCCAGAGGAGGTCTGTTTAGACCCGGGCAGGTCCTCTTGGTGCCTTGAAGTAATGCCCCTTCAAGTCCATCTGCACTCAGTTAGAGGAGTTTCTTGGCACCCCACCCTTCCCTCCTGCTAGCCATCAGGCCAGTGTGGGGTGCAGGAGGGCATTCCTGGGATGGGAAAACCACCAACAAAAGCAGGAGAAAGAAGAAGGGCAAAGTCAAATTGATAGAGACAAAATCTGGCTGAGAGAGGAGGCTGAGCGTGTGAGCCTCGAAAGGCGGGAGGCCATGGGGAGCCAGGAGGTCACAGCTGGAAGATATGCAGGGGGAATGCGAGACAAAGGGCTAGTGGAGAGCGAGGGGGAAGGAGGGAGGAGGAAGAGGGAGGAGGCGGAAGAAGAGGGAGGAGGCAGCGCCTGGGAGTGGACAGAACTGGGAGACACGATGGGGTCCCCAGGTGGCTCGGTCGGTTAAGCATCTGCCTTTGGCTCAGGTCATAGTTTCAGGGTCCCAGGATCAAGGCCTGTGGGCTCCCGGCTCAGCAGGGAGTCTGCTTCTCCCTCCTTCCTCTGCCCCTCCCCTCGCTCATGTTCTTTCTGTCTCTCTCTCAAATAAATAAATAAAATCTTTAAAAAAAAAAAAAAGAATTGGGAGACAGGAGCCCATTGCAGTCTGAAGCATGGGGACGCACCCTTGGCCTGGGTGGTGGCGGCAGGAACAGCGAGCCGCCGTCGTCGCGACACTTCCGGCATCCTCATCTCCAGTGAGATGCCAGGTGCTGACGGACAGACGGACAGACGGCCTCCCCTGATCCCAGGACGGGCGGAGGCACATAACTCCAGAGCTGAGCCGATGACAGAGGAATGCCCGAAGGGAGGGGGGAAGCTTCTAGCTCCGCAGGAGCCTGTCTTTGCTGTTAGTAAAATTATTTGTGTGTCTTTTTCTTGAGCACTTTAGGAGGTGTGTGTGTGTGTGTGTGTGTGTGTGTGTGTGTGTGTGTGTGCACGCGCACACGTGCATATGATGCAGGGGGCGTCGGGGAGCAGAAAGCAGAAGGTGGTATTTAGTATGTTAAGTCTGTACCTGTAAGGTTTAAGGGCTGGAAACGTTGGCATTTCAGAAGCACACGCAGGGAGAGGCCTGGCTGTCAGCACCCCCGCACCTCGGGTGAATCTTTGGACCTCGTCTCTCAACACCTCCTCTTGTCTGTAGAACAGGATGGTTATAGGACGATGACAGCGAGCTTGCTGCGGGCTGGTTGTGCTCAGACTCCCCGGGGCCAGCCCGCTCTGTCCTCTCGCCCGGCACTCCTGGAGGAATCACTTCCCCACATTGTACGGAAAAGGGAACAGAAGCCCAGAGAGGTGGGGTTGATCACCCTATGTCACACAGCTTGGAGATCCATGGCCAAGCTCTTCATGCTTTTTTTTTTCTTTTTTAAGATTTTTCATTTGACACAGAGAGACAGATCACAAGTAGGCAGAGAGGCAGGCAGAGAGAGAGGAGGAAGCAGGCTCCCCGCTGAGCAGAGAACCCGACATGGGGCTCGATCCCAGGACCCTGAGATCATGACCTGAGCCGAAGGCAGAGGCTTTAACCCACGGAGCCCCCCAGGCGCCCCAAGATCTTCATGCTCTTGCCTTTTTCGGGCTTGAAGAGGCTGTGAGAACTCCCAAGGCAATGACCAGCTCTAACAACCTCAAGTGAACCTAAACACGATGTCCCAGCAGCTTGTCCATCATCGCCAGACCCCAAGGGCCACTAAGGTGTCCTTCAGTAGGTGATGGATAAACTGTGGTCCACCCAGACAATGGACCGTTACTCGGCACTAAAAAGGAAAGAGCTACCAAGCTGTGAAAAGATACGGAAGAAGCTTAAAGGCATATCACTAAGTGAAATAAGGCGATCGGAAAGGCTCCATGGTGTGCCACTCCAAATCTGTGACATCCTGGAAAAGACACAAGTTTGGAGACAGGAGAATGTGTGGTTGCCAGGGACTGCAGGATGGGGATGAATGGACGAAGCGGAGGATGTTTAGGGCAGTGAGACCATTCTCTGATGCTATAAGGATGGCTGCTCCTCGTTATACGTTTGTCCGAACCCACAGAATGTCCACCAGCAAGCGCGACCCCTACCGTAAACTGTGGACTTCGGGTGTCCACTTTGGTGTCCTTAGTCAGGCCGGCTGCTGTGACAAAATACTGTGGACCGGGAAGCTTAAACAGACATTTCTCTCTCGCAGTTCAGGAGGCCGACAAGGGGGCGGCAGATTTCGTGTCTGGTGAGAGCCCGCGTCCTGGTCCACGGAGGCCGGTGCTGGAAGGGCCAGGGTGACGGAGCTCTCTGGAGTCCCTGTTAGAGGGGCCCGGATCGCACTCAGGAGGCTCTGCCCTCGTGACCTGTCATCTCCCAGAGACTCCACCCACTGAAGTCACCGCGTTGGGCACTAGGCTTCAACATACAAGATGGGGGAGCACAAACTTTCCGTCCATGGTGATAACGATGTGTCGATGCGTTGGAGGGGATGGTGACAAAGGTACTGTTGTGATGGGCGATGTTGACCCTGGGGGAGGCCGTGCTGGGCCGGGGTGGGGGAGGCATAGGGGCGCTGTATGGGAACCCGAAAATGGCTCTCTTGGGGCTCGTAAAAACCTCTCAAGTGACCCAAATGCAAATTTACATATAGGATTGAGTTTGAAGTATCTGGGTCAAAGTTCTAGAACATCCGTCTACAGGAGAGCCAACTAATTTCTTCTTCAGGGGTCTCTCTTTCAAAGCTACTTACTCTTTGAAGAGCCTGGGCTTTGGGGAGCACTTCCACTTTGGCAACAGGGAATGACGGAGCCCAGGGAAACCTCCTGGGGAGTGCCGCCTGCTTTCTGATGTTGCCAGTGAGGGGGCTTGTCCCGGCGGGTGGCTTGTCGCTCCCTGGGGGACTTGGGCTGTTGGTCAGGGCCCGGGGCGCTGCTCTGAGCCCAGCGGGCTCACAGTGAGTCCTGCACACGTTCCCGCCGCTGCAGCCCCGTCGGTTTGCACGAGACACTCTCCGCGGATCTACTGTGTTTCCCCAAGTGGGAAAGTACACCAAGCTCCCTGAGAGGTTTGACAACCTTCCGTTGCCCAAAGCAAAGCTCTGTACTCCTTTTCGTGAGCCTGTGAGAGACGCGGCCCCCTCCTCGGGTGGAACGAAGGCCCACTAATGTCTTTAGGTCTGAGTGCCACCAACACCACCCCGGAATGTCTAGCTGGGACCCGGAGTCGCGAGATTATTCACTGAGCCCAGGTGCTGCCCCTCCCAGCTGGGCGGCTCCGGGCAAGGCTCGCTAACATCTCCAGCCTCTGCTGCTTCCCCTGCGGAGGGCGGGTCGCACTTGGTGCCCACGGTTGTTGTGAGGACGGTATGTAGGTATGATTTCTAAGGCCCTTAGTCTGGTGCCTGGCGTGTTTGTAGCCGTGTTTCTTGCTGTCACGGATTACGTTCTACCTGGTGAAGACAAAGGGAACAGGACTAGTTCTGCGGGAGCTTCACGAAGTTGCTGCAACCCCCAGGACCTCCCTTCCCCGTTCTTGAGGCTGACCCTAAAATGCTTTGTCTCTTTCACAGGTTTGTCGCGGGGACCGTATCAAGTATTGGAAATACGATTTAGAAAAGTAGCTGCCCCTTCTTGCGAGCTTGGGGTGCACGAGGCACCCTGCTAAGTTACTCATCAGCAGGTGGTTCCTGCTGACTTGGTTTGCGACGACCTCATTTTGGGAGGACGGGTCACCTTCCTAAAGGGTGAATGCACCTCCTCCTCTCTCTCCCGCTGGAGTGCAGCCCGGAGAGGGTGTTCGGCCCCCTCTCCCTAGCCTCCTCCTGGCCCTTAGACAGACACACCCGCCTGTTGAAGGAATGATGTAAGCAGCTGCCACGTCCTTGCAGTCCCTAGGAGACCCAGAGGCCGCCATGAAATCGACGGGTGTTTCTCAACTCACCCAGCACCCAGGCTGGTCACCATCCCGCCTGCAGTGAATCCCACTCCAGCAAACAGACATTTTATTTTCCTTTTTTGATTGAAAATATTTTATTTATTCATTTGAGAGAGAGAAAGGGAGGGAGAGGGACTCTGAAGCAGACTCCATGCTGAGGGCAGAGCCTGACTCAGAGCTCCATTCCGCGACCATCAGCTCCTACCGGACCTGAATCCAAGAGTCCGAGGCTTAACGGACTGAGCCACCCAGGAGCCCCTACAGCCTGACACTTTATTTTTTTTTTTGTTATTTTTTTTTAAGATTTTATTTATTTGACACAGAGAGAGAGAGAGATCACAAGTAGGCAGAGGGAGAGGGGGAAGCAGGCTCCCCGCTGAGCAGGGAGCCCGATGCGGGGCTGGATCTCAGGACCCCGAGATCATGACCTGAGCCGACGGCAGATGCTTAACGACTGAGCCACCCAGGCGCCCCCAGCCTGACACTTTAAAGTGTCCACAGCTGAGGCAGATGGGCACCCAGGTGTGAGCGCTTGGGTGTCTGTCTCAGAGAAGAATCACATACTGGAGGAGCAATCAAGACTGGCTTCCCGGAGGAGAGGGCCTCTGGGGGAAAAGAAAAGGAGATGGAGTATGTCGGCATTGGCGGTGGGCTCAGAGAATCCAGGGGCTTCTTCACCTCGGTAGCCCCAGCGCCGCACAAACGCCCCTGGGAACAGGCGGTCAACACTGAGTCGCGCCAAGAAAAAAATGACAGCTCCGGAACCACGCCCCCCGCCCCCGCCCCTCCCCGTCCCTCCGCCCTCCTCGCGGAGACGCACGCGCATGCGCGCCCCGGGCAGTTTCCCACCAGGCCTCCACGGCGGCGCCACCGCCCCGCCCTCACTGTCAGCGCGCCGGCGCAGGGAGGGCGCACGAGCGGGTGACGTCACTCCGCGCCGGATTCGGTTTCGGGACGCGTCGCTCCCTGACTGCGTCGTCATGGCGCTGCGGACGGGTAAGGAGCTGCGGGGGAGGCGGGCGGGGACCCACCTGAGGGGCAGGCGGGGGGCGGGCGGCGAGGGGCCGCCGGGGACCCACCTGAGGGGCCGCCGGGGCCGCATCTGACCGGCTGGAGGCTGGGGGGGCGCGAGCACCGGCCGGCCGGGAGGGACGCGGAGGGGTCCGAGGGCGCTCGGGGGTCCCGCCGGCGGCCGTGTCCGGCCCTGTGGGCGGAGGGCGGATGCGGGGAGCGGGGAGCGGGCTGCGCGCTGTGCACTTGGTGGCGGCCGTGGGCCCCGTGCGGGTCGAAACTGCCCCCCGTGGGGTCTGCACGAGCACCCGCGCGGCGCAGCGGGGAGGCCGGAAACCAGAACTTCGCGGCGGGGCGGCTTCCTCTCGGTCCTGTGAGGGGCTCTCCGAGGCCGCGCTGGGCACGCCGGCTTTCCGGCGCCCGGCTGTCGGAGGCCCCTCTGCGGCGGAGAGCCGTGGTGAGCGTTGCACGGTTGCTTGGGGAAGAGAGCAGCCCGCCCTGAGGGCCGCGGTGAGCCGGTCTTGCCGGTGAGGAAGAAACAGCGGCCGCCCGGCAGGTGCCGCCCGCTCCCGCGCCTGCCGAGCCGGACCGAGCCGCGCTGGCCGTGCGAGGGTGAGCTCGTCCACCTGACAGCCCACCTGTGGGGGGCAGTAAACGGGCAGTTACACGGGTCCATGTTGCCTTTTGTTATGCTAGTGATTTCCCCCGTTTCTGTAACTTTTCCCGCGGCAAGGACCTGCCCTTTCACTCCCGCTGCGCCTGCCCCGCAGTCAGCACCGCTTCCTAAAGGGGAGTCGCTCAGATGTGTGTGATCGGTTCTCCGGAGCAAGGGCCCCGACGCCTCGTCGTCCCGTGTTCCGCCGGGTGCGCTGCTCAGTGTCGGGAATGTCGTCGCTCCCGTGGCTCGTTCGTGAAAGGGATAAACGGAATGATCTTACGGTTGGGTCGGCTTAATTGTGTCTGAAAAAACGGCGCGCTGGGTTCCTAAAGGAGGGCAGGTGCCCGTGACTGCGCACCCTCGGTACGCCGGGCGGTGTGGTGTGTGCGGGCGACCCGGAGGAAGCGGAGGTGCCGAGGCCTGAAGGGCAGGAAGGGGTGGGCGGGTAGGCGGACGCAGCGACCGGCAGTGCTCCAGCCGCACTTTGAGGCGCGATGGGAGGTGAGGCTGACGGGGGAGGTCGGAGCTCCTTGTGACCCTGTGACAGAGGGGCCCCCAGACACTGGGGCACAAGGGGGAGGGGAGGGCTTCCCAGAAGCCCTGAAGCCGAGCCTCGAGGAGTGAACCCTGTCTAAGTTCGGTGAAAAGAAGAGGTCCGCCTTCCCTGCCAGCCGCGGAGCCGCACTTCCCCAAGCGCCGTGCGTGTGTGCGCCTGCGGCGACTTGCAGATGGCACAGGGTAGGTGGCGCTCCGCTCCGCCAGCGGTTAGGGCGGGCTGCTGTTGAGAATTTTCCAGGGAGTGAGATGACCTCGTGGGGAGTTCATTGCCTCATGGTTCTCAGTGCTGGCTGCGTGACCGCCGGTTACGAGGACAGATCAAGTAGGTGAAGTGGTTTGAGACAGACTTCTGTACAAGTATGAGGGTGTTCTTTAGGACCAGTAGAAATGAAAATTCACTATTTTTAAAATATGTCTCTTGGAAGGTGCCAATTTTATGTTTTTCTATGTATGGAAATTGCTTTATATAGTTCAAAGAGAAACACATGGTTAATGCGAATTTTATTAAAACTCCAATAAATAATTAAAGGATATTGACAAAAAACGTGCTTCCGAAGTTGGGTATAGAATAAGAAGTTGCGGTACTAATAAAGGAGACTGTAATTGGTAATCCAAAATAATAGGTAGTTTACAAAGAACTTAGGTTTAAGGCAGGCTTTCTGGGTTTACAGTCTGCCTGCATGAATCATACCTGTATCAAAACTAACTAGACCGAGGATGGCAGCGCCTTGACCAAACAGAATGTGTGCTTCCAGGCATGGACCCGAGGAAAGCGTGGGTACGTGGCTCGCTTTGCATTTTGTTCTGCTGCTTCTACAACTCAGTAGAGCTAGGTTAAACACCTGGGTGGTCTTGAATTTACTGTTTTTGGACTTTTTGTTGTGAGTTTATCACTAACGCTGACTTTTCGCCGTAGAGCTGAGAGGCCCTGGACTGGTCTGGTGTGATGGAGTGCCGAGGGTGCAGCTGGAGCAGGCACCCAATAGCCCCCGGCCTGCTCATGTGGTGGGATTCCTTTCTGCCACAGTAACTAGTCCCACTCTTTGTTGCCATAGGTGTTTCCAAACAGGACATTCGTCAACAGATTTGGGACTACATGGAATCACAAAATTTAGCTGACTTTCCCCGGCCTGTTCATCACAGGATTCCCAACTTCAAGGTACTGAAGCATGCCAGAAGCACTCAAAAGGAAAACAGGCTATTCCTAAATGAGAGAGTTACTAATGCAGTTAGTGTCCTGCTTCATGGTGGATCCGAGTTGGGTGAACAGTGAGCAGTAGTGCAGAATTCACACCACTGGCCTGCATGTCCTTTGTGTTTTGAGATGTCCCTCATCTGGGTTCCTTAGTCTTCACTCATGGCCTCTTGCCTTTCTGCGCAGGCTTGACGGGTTGGTCGTGTCTTGCAATGAGGTGATGCTACAGTTGTTGTGGTCCCTCTTCTCAAAGTTGGCTCCCTTAAGAACAGCAAAGAATGATGCCCTGTGAGGGGGGCCCAGACCAGCGCCTTTGGAAAGAGGAAGGCCTCGCCGGTCCCTGGCGGATGACTCCAGGCCTCAGTTTCCCCACTCTTCCGAATAGAAGATAATCAAAGATGTCTGTTTATGACACTGTTCATAGGAGACAAGTTTGCTTGAATGAGCAAACATACACAGCTCATAATTTCAGCATGCGTGTTTTCCACAGGAAAACAAAGTGCTTTTTGAAAATGCACTGATGGCTCTGTCAGGCCCAAAGGATGTGTGGCTCGTTTACTTGCCATCATCCCCCATTTTGGCTGGACTTTGTCTCCCCCTGCCTGGCTTCTTGGCAACAAGCTCCCACCCTTCTCTGGCTCTCAGTTGAGCTGGTTCTGAGGCCATCCTGTACCTTTGAAAAACTGTTCTTTTGTATGTTTTTATCGCCTTTTTGTTTTGCTTTAGTGCTTGTTATCCCAGGGAGGGAAATATACATGAAGTGCAGGAAAAAGAGAAAGATGCACAGAATCAGTAAAAAATGTTTAGAAAGGAACCAACTTGGAGAGGGGTGGGAATGCCGGGTTAATGGTAATATACTCTTGGTTTAGGCAGTTATTAGACACGTGTGTTCATTTTGTGAAAATTCATCGGACGGTACACTTCCTCCACCTTTTTGGAATATATGCTTTATTTTGGTTAAAAAGTAAATTGGGGGTAGCTTTCTCAGCCCCCTTCTACCCTGCTTTCCCCGGTTTCTTTGGGCAATTCCTAGATCTTGTCTCAGTGTACCCCATCTGTCTGGGTGAGATGCTAGACCAGTCCGCTCATGCATGCATTAGGCCCAGGATCATGCTGTCCTGTCAGTAATGTGCAATTGCGTTTGAAAACAGGGTGCTTCCCGTGCTGCTGAGCATTTCCCACACTTGCAGGCGTTCAAAATGGCCAGAACGATTAAAGTCAATCCTGATGCTCCCCAGACAAATGCTCGTTTCTTCGTCCTCGACGTAAGTGCAACAACTCTGTCTCTTTGCCTAACTAGGGGTCTTATCTGGCTTGCCAAAACATCAGAGAACTAGAAGTTTTTGCCAGAACGCAGGAAGTTAAAGTGGACCCCGATAAACCGCTGGAAGGTGTTCGGCTGCTGGCGCTGCAGGTAATCCCATTTTCCTGAGCCAGAGTCCTGGCCACTGATATAATGCATTCTCCAGGTGGCTGGCAAATGTGTGCGACTCATATTTTTAGAAGGATTGTGCTTCTGACTCCCTTCCACACAGAACATACCCTTGGGAGTTGTTTTTTCTAGGAACAGTCTAAAACTCTTTGATTTGTCAGAAGTCATGAATGTTCCTAAATTCAAAGATTTAAAGGACGTTCACAGTGATGACCTCGAGGCACTCTTTCATCTGATGTGCTTCATCAGAAGGAAAAGGTTATGTTTATTTCATTTTGCTACTTTTATATTATAATTCTTTGACACTTGATAACCCATGAGTAAGGTATCTGATGGAGTCCCCAAAATCTGTAAATCAGAACAGTGTTTCTTTACTTAGACTCATGGGCCCCTGTTCGGGGGGGGGGGGG
>LNAC01000107.1:2605236-2630499 GCA_002007465.1 Ailurus styani
TCTCCCTGTGTCTCTGTCAAATAAATAAATAAAATCTTAAAAAAAAAAAAAGCTACTCTTTCATTGTTTTTAAATGTGAGTTCTGCTCACATAAACGCAGATTCCATTTTCTTTTGTAAACACATCTAAAAGGCTCGAGCTTCGCGTCACCGTGTGCTGACCCCTGCATGTATGCCCCGTCGGCATGCTCCCGAACCCCACTGTCAAGGGCTGCCTGTGGGCTCTCTGTGGAAGTTTCTAAGGAGGTGCCAGGGATACTGAGTCCACGTGTCTGTTTCCATTGCGACCTAATAAAACTTCCTCCTGAGATACTGACGCTCTGCATATCTCTTAGGCTGGAGAATTGGGAAGGGAGAAGGTTACGCTGATCTGGAATATGCCATGATGGTGTCGATGGGAGCAGTCAGCCTGGAGACACTCGTGGTCACCATCGTCCATGACTGCCAGGTGCTGCCCGTGGACGGGCCGAGCAGAGCTACTGCCGTACCCCCGAGAGAGTGGGCGGGGAGGGAAGGAGACAGACACACAGGGACAGACTGGTGTCTGCCTTCATTCCACGTCTGCTGTGAGTGGTGGTATCAGCCAGAGCTGGATCTGTTCGGCCGTGTAGCCTTATCCCCATGGGCCTGTGCTTCTCCTGTGCAGTGCAGTGAGCACAGGAGCCACATTCCCCATCAGCTCCCTCACCCACTTCTGTTTGACCAGGTCATCGACATACCTGACACGCTGCTTGAGGAGCACGACCTAACAGTGGACTACATCCTCACGCCGACGAGAGTCATTGCCACAGGGTGTGAGCGCCCAAAGCCAACAGGAATCTTGTGGTCCAAGGTGGGTCCTTTGGCCAGCAGTGGCCTGTAGCTCAGAGACATCTCCGCTTGTGTGGTATTCTTTGGCATGGTAGCCGTCCCTAGGCCCGGCATGTCTGTGCAATAGAATCATCCGTAAGCTTTGAAAATTCAGTTCCTGCATCACAATCTCCAGGCGTGGGCCCAAGAATCTCCTTTGCAAACCTGTGGGATTGTGATAAGCAGTCAGGTTCAAGGTCTGCTGCAAGACACCAGTTCTAAATGGCAGAAGGAACAGTCCACTCAGAGGGCCAATGCCATGACACATTGCTTACCAGTGGGTTTCATCTCTGAGAGCTGTGTCCCACCATCCTGGCCAAGACAACGTACTGTCTCATCAGCTTTCCTGTTCTAAGTCTAGCTTGTTTTGCTGTGACCTGGAAAGCAGTACCCACAGCCTTTGTAAGCTGATGCCTTTGTGACTTCTATCTGCAGGATAGTCAGTGGCACCTGTTACATTAGTCTGCAGGAGGAGTTCTATCCCAGAGGCCAACCTATAGGTTATGATCCTGCCTGCTGGCAAGCAGCCAGAGTTACTGAGGAAGCAGGGAGAGTTGTGCTTCGTTTGGATTGAGGCCATTGTTCCATGTCTTCCATTCCTTAAATCTGAATCATCAGAGTTGGAAAGCAGCCTTCCCTTGGCCCTGGAAAACCAGTAACATCCACCTCCAAGGTTGACAACAAAATGAGCCTTTCCCACAAACGCCAGAGGCCAGTGGTTTGGTGCTGCCTGGGGCTGTGCCCCTTCTAGGTTAGCCCTGACAAAAGCAGAGAGGAGGAGCATGCATGACCTGGAAGCGAATGGATGGGTCTCTCTCAGTGCAAGCCGAGTGCCACGGGGAAGGCAGTGGCACCCTTTGTGAATATTCAAATGTCCCTGGTGTCTTTCATAAGAACTTGGGTTTACCTTGAGATTTGGGTCCACAGCTTCTCTTTGTGTGAAGGCTGCTCCATGGGTCAGAGGCTCGAGGTGTCCTTTGCTCGCAGCTGAGAGGATGGGCCTGGAGAAGCTGCACAAGAGGCTAGTCACAGGCTGCAGGTCCCTCGGAGGCCAGCACTTCGTAAATGAGGGCCCACTGCAGCCCATCTTAGGAGAATTCCAGGTGGTCTCCCCAGGAAGAGAGAGAAAGATGTGCTGCTTCGAGGACTAGCCACGGTTACATCCTGCTCATTTTTAACAGAAATAAAAAATAGCAGCAGATGTTGTTGGCCGTGTTAGGTGAAGAGACTCCCTGGGTGTGAAAGGAAAGCACGTCAACCAGAGGTGCCGGCGACGCAGCTGCCACACTGTGTGCGGCCTCTCGGGGCCAGCACTGTTCGTTGACCTCCCAACCGTCTGCCCTCTTCCTGGAACATCTCATCACTAGTGAGGCCTAGGCAGGAATTACAAACTTTTAAAATGCCGTTTATTATCTTGAGGTCCTGTGTTCTTTGTTCTTCCACCTCTGGGCCTCCTTTTGCATGAATCATGGGAAAGCAGCGACTTTCTCCAGCCCCTGGGGCTTCTGTTCTAGCCTTGCTGTGTGGGCAACCAGAGTGAATTTTCATCAACATTGGGAAAACCGTCCCTGAATTCCCCTGAAGATGTGGGGAGGGATGGGGGCAGTTCAGTGCTAGGGCGTATGGAGTCTTTGATACACATTAGCATATCCTGTGATTTTCTACCTATAGACTTGTTATTGTGTAGGTATTGGAATCCTAGAATTTGCCTCTTGTGTATTTTGTTGAAATATATGGAATCACAGTTCCTTCTAAACACTGTAGATGTCTCCGATGAAGGCTATGGAATACATAAAGAATGTGATACGTTTTTTAACTCCTTCTTGTTACTCAAAGATTGTGCAACATTTGACTCCCTGGCCTTTGTCCCACATTCTCAGAGATGTGAGTGGGGTCCCCGCGTGGGGACCAGGCTGCTACGGACTCAGCCGTCCAGCCGTAGCTACTTCGGACAGCAGGCTTCCTCGACCTACCGCCTGCTTTTCTCTGCCTGTGCCTTGTGGTTTTAAAGATGGGAGACCTGGTGGGACAGTGGTTTAGAGTGAGCTCAGAAGCTGCAGCGACACCTCTCAGTCACTTTACCTGTGACCTTGGTACACCCCCTGCAAGCCCCGCATTTGTTTATCTGTAGAGTGGGGTGCTGTCAGTGCTGACCTCACAGGCAGGACATGCGAAATGCCTGCTGAATTTGGCCATTTTCGCTGTTGGGGCTGTCACAGGTGTGAAATGCAAGTCCGTAATTGTGAGAAATGTGCCGGGACACCGTCACTGTGGGTAGAATCCTTACAGGTACCGTCTGAGTGGTTTACTAAGCCAGGACGGGGCCTCGCTCATGTCTCTCCATAGCACGGTGTTACCGCCGTGTGCCCTTTACTGCCTCCCAGTGAAGGACAAAGAGACATGCCTTCCGGAAGGTGCGTCTGCTCCGTTCATGTGGGGGTCCTCCTTTCCCTCGGGGTGGCCTCTCACCTGGTGAGCTGTAGAGCTCTGGGGCACTTGGCCGTGTCTGAGCTACGAGGTGCCGTGACTGCCCCACTTGATTTACTGTTGATTTACATGTTGAGAATGACAGATGCCTTGAGAAAAAGGGTTTGGGAGAAGGACTTCTGTGACAAACAACTGTTCTGGGACATGAACGGTTTCTTTCTGATCCCATGTGTCAGCGTTGTTGTCTGCAAATGACAAATGTGAGCTAACACCTACCCACAACTGGGCCAGTACGTTAGAAAGGCTGTTACTTCTTATTACAAAGATTTGCTATATTTGACCCAACGATTGAACTTCTAGGAATCTGTCCTAGAGATTTACTTAAAAATTTAGATAGAGATGCATGTGTGCCTGGTATAATGTAGTGCCTTAAAGTGTTCCAAACCTGTAATTTACATGCGTACAGCCGTTTTAAAGAGTATTTAGTGGCATGAGAAAACTTTTATGGTGTAATAAAATATTAAGTGGGAAAAGCAAAGTATAAATTTATATGTATTTGGTATAGCATTTTGTATTCTATTCATTATGCTAAAACGTGCATGGAAAAAAGATGGAGGGGTGCCTGGGTGGCTCAGTCGGTTAAGCGTCGCCTCTTGATTTCAGCTCAGGTCATGACCGCATGGTGGTGGGATTGAGCGCCACTGTGGGCTCTGTCCTGGGGGTGGAGCCTGCTTGGGACTCTCCCTGTCCCTCTCCCCCGCGCCCCCCACAAAAAGATGGAAGTGTACCCGAATACTAACGGTAGTTATCTCTGCAAGTTGGGATTTCAAATTTCATTGTTTGAAACCATTTTCCAAGGGCAACCTTCTGCCCAGGCATGTTTGCCTCCAGTTCCACAAGGAACCTCTATTCTCTGCATAGTCCTAAGTGGTAAAAATGAGAACCCAAGATGCAAGATGGTTACATGTGTGCCATTTCTTAGAAGTCATGTGCTTGTGCATAGCAGTGACACTGGACTGTCCGTGCAGCTTGTGCCAAAGCATATGCCTGTGTGTGAGGTGGACCGTGTGGGCCACTCGTCCCCCTGGGGGTGGGTGACACTTGGGTGTGGAACTTAGCCTAGAGCTGCCAGGCATGAACTGGCCCCACACTCGTCTCTGAACTGGCCCCACACTTGTCTCTGAACTGGCCCAGCAGGAGGGGGCCTCACTGCTCTTGTGGGCTGTTACGCTGCCCCCTCCCCCTGAAGAGCATTGGATAGGCAGGAGCTGTGGTTTGCGGACGGAAGCTGGCATCTGTGGCAAAAGTTTTGAGGTGATCTTGTATACCAGAAAATAAACAGTTTTTCTTAGTGACTTCCATGGCCACTCCCAGATAGAACCATCTCCTTGATGGTGGGCATGGTCTGAAGTAGTGATAATGTGTGGTCATTGCCCTGCTGGTCCTTCAGTGCCCACAGTGACAGTGTAATTATAAAGGACTAACGCTGTGGGGGCTTTTTTGTAAGTGACACGTTTGATCAACTGTGTGCAAAAAGATGTCTTAAGTGAGCCCTATTATCATAAAGAGACACTGTAATTGGAAAGCCAGCATGCTGCAGGGCATGAATGACACATGGCCGACGGCGCGCTCAGCGGCTCTCCTGTGTTCTTGCGTGCTTACTCTGTAGAATGATTTCACCTTGGTCATCTGAAAGTGCTGTATCTAAAAGTATTTTCGATCAATGAATGATAAGCGTTGGTCTCATGCAAGACAACTAATAATTTTTGTGAAAGTTGTATTTCACATTAGAAATGCTGACCGATGTTCCTTTGCCTTTGCTAGCAGCTGCTCAAGCACATCCTGACATTTTAGAATGATAGGGATTCCAGAGATCATCCCTCCCAGTCTCTGTATCTTCTGGTCGACTAACGTGAGAGCCAGGAAAAGCAACAGGTCCAAGATAATGAAGCCAGTGGGTAGTGGAGACAAGGTTAGAACTGGGGTCTCTTCCTGGGTTGGCCACAGGTGCCTTGAGAGTGAGATTTCTGATCTATATTGGATTTAGCTTATATTTCTAGGGGATAGGGTTTTTCATTTATCTTTAAAGAGAATGTATATTTGTAAATGATATCTAAACATCAGAGAAGAGTGGTTGTAGCATATAAAAGAAAATCATATCTGCTCTATACTATGGAATGGTTATAGAAAAGCAGAAATATTTTTTTATGTTTATTAATGGGCAGAATCTTTCATTTCACAAGGCACACTTACAGAACGTAACAAATGTTCCTAATTGCTAGCCAGGAAAAACAACGTAGCCCTGCTGTAGGCTGCCCTGAGTGGGAAGCCAGCCCGTCCAGTTGGTGCACAGAGGCCTCTGTGTCAGCTGAGGGACAGCCACCAGCCCAAGCCGCTCCGCAAAGAGCAGAGAAATGGCAAACAGCTGGGAAAGTGGCGAAAGCCACCTTGTAGACAGGGAGATTTTTCCATTTAGAACTTGTGGGCACAGAAGCATGAGCTGACATTAAGCTTTGTCATTCCTTGCCCAAAAAACATCCTGCTCTTGACATGAGCAATTTTACGTAAAAGTGACGCATTTGGCCATTTCCATTTCTAAAGATGTGTGTGTGTGTGTGTGTGTGTGGCGGTGCTGTAGACTTAGTTCATAATCTGTGCATGGTTAAAATATTTTTGTTATTCAACTGATTATAGTTTGTCCGTGTGCCAGCTTGGGATAAAGTAGCTCCCTGTGATGTGCAGAGAAGGATGTATTTTTGCTTCACATGACATGTTTTAAGTGAATTTCTGCTGCGTGAGTGTGGGGACTTGCCCCGTGGGCTGGATTTCCTGAGAAGACTAGCTTTGGCCTGAGGGAACCCTGTGGTTCCACCAGGCAGAAGCACATGGGAGTTATAGTACTTGGGACAGTCACCCAGGCAAGACAGCTCTGAATGGGCACTGGAGGAGGTGTGGTGTTTGCCAGGGGGTTTGGCCTCGCTGCTCTTGTCTACTGGTGTCACAGTTTTTCCATTCAGTTTTTCCATAAAAGAATGTAGTTACATGTTTCCTCTGATTGTAATTGCAGTTTTAAATTTGATCATCCTTTCTAAATACTAGATCCTAGTAACTTAAGACATCCTTAAGAATCTGACTAGTTTAGGGGCAGCTGGATGGCCTGGTCCGTTAAGCATCCCATTCTAGGTCTCAGCTCAGGGTTGGTCTTAGGGTTGTGAGTTTGAGCCCCGAGCTGGGCTCCATGTTGGGCATAGAGCCTACTTAAAACACAAAAATCTAATTATGACAAGTTTAAATCTGTTTTGAAACACTCTGGAAGGACACAAGAATCTGAACTCTTGAAGAAGGTAGAATGGGGGTGTGGGAAGGAGTTGGGTTGGCTGGACTTAGATCATCTTCAGGATTCTTTGGGACCAGAGCCTCTTAGGGTACTGGCCCATGAGCTTAGTCATCTTTGGATGAATCAGTTCAAAAGAATTGCAGAGGGTCAAGTGGAAGAAAACTTCCTTTTGATTAGAAAAGAGTAGTTACATTTCCTGCATATCTCCATGGCACAGATACGGTTTTTGTATGTTTCTCTGTGTCTCAGTAATGGGGAACATTAGAAAGAGCAGGTGTTTCTTTGAGCACTCTGTGGCAGCCAGGCATCTGTATGCTACTCTGAAGACCTCAGTAGACAAGTGCCACCTGCAGAGGCTTCTGACATAGCCTTGCCTGGGAGCAAGGGCACTGTCCATTTGGAGAGGGCTCTGACCCAGTGGAAAGGCTGTGCCAAGGTGGAGAGTATTATCCACTTAGTGCTAGGAGAGAGAACCAGGTACTAGATTAACGAGGGTCAGGAGCCTTAAAGTTTGTGAGAAGGTGCTTGAATCGATTGTTCTTAGGTGTTTGAGTTTCTTTGAATCTTCCTCTGAATCACTGATCCTTAACCTGGAGCCTGTGTACCTCTTGTGGTTTGGAGATCTCTGAATAGAGTTTAGAAAATTGCACTCAAAATTGCTGGGGACTTGTTCTTGGGAAGGAACCCCAGCTTCTCTCAAAGGTCTCTGACACTCTGGCAAGGATAAGCCCATTACTCTAGTTACGTTTGATTCGGAACACAATGAGAACACTGTTATTAGCTGAGCTATTTATTTTTAGAGGAAGGTTTTACCTGTCTAACTCGTATGCTGATCTGTATTCTGACTTTAGCCCTGTTTGCGGGAAGTCCTGTGTTTGGACCATTGCCCGCCTTTTAGTAATAGGCCATTTACAGGGTTTGTGCCCTCAATTTAGAAGGACAAAAAACATCTCTAAAGAATGAGGTTTGCTAAGAAGGACTAAAACAGTGTGTTGCTGTGTCTTTGTTGCCATGTGATTTCTCCAGTGACAAAAGATTGATTCTGCCCCGGGCTCCACTGTCCAGGTTCAGCCTCACCGGCAGGGCCACATCATACATGGCAGCTGCACCGGGCTGGGACCGTCAGCCTCCACACTGCAAGCCGGATCCAGGCAGCCCCTGTGCACGCAGGCCCCACTTGTCAATCCCAGTTCTTGAGGACCAAAACCCACCTCATGTATCGAGGCTCCTCTGCTGCCTCCTTTGTTGCGGGTTCCCGAAAAGCCAAACATGTCCTTTGTATAGGAACTCTGTGCGTTGAGACTTAACGTTTTGCGGAGTGTTATCTTGTAGCTTGATGACCCGTTGCTAGAAAGAGTTTTCAAAAGTGGTGTTCCATTTCAGATTTGCCTTGTTTCTGCATTTTCAGTGATACCTTGGTCCCTGAGAAGTGTTCCTCCAGGGGAGGTGGGCAGAAGGAGGAGGTCTGAGTGGCCCTGTTACAGACCCATCCCACCCAGAGGCATAAGTCGGGAGGACGGGACAGTCATGAGGTAGAAACCCCCATTATTCTGGAGGTCACCTGGTGCATTGCCACCTGTGATCATGTAACCCTCCTTCCAGTAACCTTACATACTGTCCCTTCCACATAAGAGGCCTTCGGTTTTCTGCTTCCTGGGCCTCTAGGAGGATAGAGAAAAACGTTCCCTTTCTGCCAGCTGCCATGGCATGTCAGGCACAGTCCGGAGGAGACGATCCAGGGTGGCTCTGGGGATCCCAGATTCACTTAAGCTGGGGCAGTGTGGGGTCAAAGTGACTGATTAAGGCAGAGGGTCCTGCTTCTCAAAGGGCCCTGTTGGACCGCTGGTGCAGCATGGCAGAGAGACTGCTTTCCTGAGCAGAGGCAGAGGCCCCTGTGCAACTTTGATTTCTCTTCCCTCCTGACCAAGTTTGGACACCTGGAGACTAGCTGGAACTGCTTTGCTTTTTCAGATCAGCTGTGAGGTGATGGGGAAAATCCCAATACTCAGAAGCCTTCGTTACCGAGAGAGGCAGGCTGGGAAAGATGTCACTCTTCAGGATGAGCCCCAGCACCTTCTGGGAACCGGCAGCCAGCAGCCACCTCCCCTGAGCACTGTCAGAAGACCCCGGGGCCCACACCAGCCCGAATCCTGTTCTGGGCAGGGGGAGGATGGGCCTTCTAACACTGTTTTCATCGGGAACCTTCCCCGGGGCACCCGAGTGAGTGAGCTGAAGAGAGCCCTCCAAGAGCTGGGAGCAGTCCCCCAGAGGCTCACGTGGCAGGGGCCGCAGCGCCGGGCCTTCCTCCACTACGAGGCCCCCACCTCAGCCCAGCAGGCGGTCTCCTGTTTGCAGGGCTTGCGCCTGGGTGGTGCCACCTTGAAGGTGGCACTGGCCAGGCAGCAGAGGGCCGGAGACGTGACAGGCGGCTGTGCGGAGGAGCCATACCCTGACCGTCGCTCAGCTGTGTCTGACCTGTGATGATGTGCTGCTCTGGTCCCCGTGGAACTTAAGGGGCCTGTGCGGCGGGACTCGGCGGAGCATTGCTGCATGAACTGTTTTAGGTCCAGTCCTTTCCAGGGTGTGCCAGCCTTCTGTTACTGCCCAGGACCTCCTGATGAGTAGGAAGGGAGCCAGGAGTGCACGGTCGACATGTCCAGGCCCTGCTCTGTCTGGGTTTCAGCCTGCTTTCTAGGTGTTACAGCCCTGCTGGTTTCTCTGTGGTAGTTCAGAGGCTGTGGGGAACCGAGTGGGTGATGAACAAGTGGGAGTAAGTGGGGGCAGCAGTTAGGAGCACCTATGCTCTGGATTTGGGAGGGAGGTGGTTAGGGGGAGAGGTCCTAGCAGGGATCAGGTGCTGAGCACGCCCTGCTGTCCTTGGATCCTTGGTCTGGTACAACTGCAGGTGGAGAGCTTTGTTCACATCACAGAATCCAAGTCCCCTGGATTGCTTGTCACAGCTTAGTGCTGGTGTCAGCAGTGGAGAGCCAGTGTGATGGGCAGGTGGCATGCATCTCACTTCTGTGCCCTTCTCACCTTTCCAGCCTCCCGCCGTCTCTGGGTGAACACCCTGCACTCATGGAGAAAGCTGTCCCAGCCTTCATCACAGTGACAGAGATGCTCACACTGATTTGCCCAGGGCCTGATGTTTCTTGGTTTTTTTCCTCCAGTTCTCTGTTCCTAAAAAAACTGGATTCTTGGCTGAACTGTGCTTTCTAGACAGAAGTGCTTTTGCAGTTGATACTGGGCAAAAAGTCAAATTAAGCATTTAAGTGGCAAAATTTTAATTTTTTCACCAGAGGGTCTTACTGAGCACGTTTTAAGGACACAGTCATACCTCAAGAGTTATTGCATGTACTGTCAATAAAACCTGGAGGCACTATCTCCCTTTGCAAAAAGCATTTTGTCGTTGGTTTTACATGAAAATACTGCGGAGATGTCAAAGTCTGCCCTTAGATGGCTCATTAAGTGCAGGCTCCTTTCCCCAGGCGTCATGAATAAAGCGAAGGGCAGAAATAACTGAAAAACAGGCTAGCACCTTTCCTTTGGGCTTCTGGGCCCACTTTTCTTTGCCTGAACCATCTACCCGCCCTGTCCACGTGGCTGCTTTCGTTTTGTCACCCGGCGCTCAGCTCAGACGTCAGAAGCAGAGTCCGGCTATCTAATGCCTTATATTTGGGGGGTGAGGGAGGTTTGGAAGGGGTGTTTGCCTTGATTTTTTTTGTTGTTGTTTTCTTCTCATAATTTTTTCCTGTACTTGACATATTCTGGTTTAGTCCTTGTTGACTTTTTTTATCATTGATCTTTCACCATTAGAGTAGTACTCCAGGAGATCAGGAAATGAGTCTGTGGCTCTCTTGTTCATCCCGCACTGCACCCCAGCTGTGAGGGCACCTGGCAGATACACAGCAGCCCAAGAAAAATGGGAGACATGGATGGGTGCATCAGAGCCAAGAGAGGGAGGAGTGCGCCTGGATCACAGCACTGGGAGCGTGTCCTGTGCCCGACACTGCCTCGGGCTGTTGAGTCATCCCTCCCCATTAGGCCAGCTTGCTTGACTGTGCTGTCTGTTACAGCCAGACTCATCCAGATATGTTGATATACACATTACCTGAATGAATTCATCATTTCTGTATTTGTGGGAAATAGTTTAATCAAAACCCAAGATCCAGGTGCCTGAAATGTAAGTATCGCAGATGTACCAGCGTGCATGCCTTTTCTCCTCCTCCTCTCGTGGACAGCCTGGGGGTGACAGTCTCTCAGGGCCTCCAGGACGAGCACTCACAGTATAAGGCAGGTACTCAGTGACCTGGCTTTTTGTTCCCAAGACTTGGGTATCACTGATGATGGCAGTTGCCCTGGAGTCACTTCCCAGATTACAGAGTGTCATCAATGCTGAGACCAGTGGAAGTGGGCAGGGGAGGCAGCAGCACTGAACTTGCTGGAGAGCATGTTTGTGAGGGGTTTCTCTTGGGCACACCATCTAGAAAGTCCTGGGAGAAGAGCCATTTCTGCCTTGGGGAGGCCGGGCATGGTGTGGTCTGGCCCTGGCATATGGGCTTTTCCTGGGACAGAGGAAGGCATGCACAACTTATGTTCCCTGGCCTGAGAACCCATGGTTGGGCCCCTCCCCAGCCCCCAGTTGACTAGATCCTTGAACTGGGGGCAGTTCCTCCCGTTTGAGATCAGAAAGTCTGTGACCACATAGTGAGAAAGCAGAACCCAAGGAGAAACCACGTAGTCCGTTTCTGGAAAACATAACAGTCCACAATACTGGTGAGTAAACAGAAAGCAGATCAACACAGGGCCTTTAAAAGACTGTCTCCGTATAGAAGGACCTGTTACATGAGGTGTGAAGGAAGAGCATGTATGAAAAAGATCTACTCCTCGAAGCAAGCAAGTTCCAGACCGCATCTGCTCTGTACTCCTGAAAAATTTCAGAAACCGGTTTTTATGTTTCTGTGGAAAAGTTGAGTGAATTTTTGCCCTTTTCTGCTCCGGGTTAGGTAAAGATATTTTTTAAATGTGCAAATACATGGTATAACATTGAAATTTGTACTAGAAGGTGTGACGTAAAGAAGAGAGAAGGAAGTCCTCCAGCAAGAAGGCTGGAGAACAAGAGGTGAGGCCCTGGCCAGCCACTCCAGGAGTCCCTGCTGCAGGAGGCGGCGCGGAGCCAGGCCTGCGGTAAGCCACCTGTGCCCTCTCGAGGAGGGGTGCCTCTGCAGACGAGAGCACGTGTCGGTCCCCAGTCATCTCAAAACAGTGTCCAACCCTTGCCAGCACGGGAATCAAGGTGATTCAAAGGCCATCTTATCCGTTAAAAAGAGAATAAACTGGTAAGGAAAACAGTTCTTAGAAATAAAAAATGTCATAAACTTAGTCCAGCTGAAGGCAGAATCGCACATGACAATGAGCTGGAAGATGAAGGCACAGGATTCTGACATCAGTGCAAGGGGAGCAGAGAAGTGTGAAACAGTGAAGGAGATAATCAAAACTTCCTTTAGCTAAAGAAAGATTTCACTTTGCATTGAAAGTCTTCAAAGTCCAAACCAACGAAAGTATATAAATTTGTGGCCTTCCCCAACAGTGTCAATGACTTAATGAAAACTTGTTAGCGCAGTAACAACAAAAACTAGTGAGTGTTTGGGAATACACCCAGTGAGCTGTCCAGGGCTCTGACAGATAAAAATGATAAAACTTTGCTGAAAAAAAAATGGAAAGGTCTGAATAAAAGGACGTGCTATGTTCTAGCTGGAGGAATTCAATATTCTAAAGATAGTAGTTCTCCCTGTACTTAGATATCGTATCCCTGACCGAATCCCAGCAGGTTACTTTCATGGAGCTTGTGTGGGTGGGCAGCGATGCACGGTCAGGAACGAGGAAAGCGGCTTTGCCCTCGGACACCAGAACCTAAAGCTGCCTGGTGTCTGTGAGTCCTTAGAGCAGTGAGGCAGAACAGAAAGTTCAGAAGCAGGTGGGAAGCTGGAACAGAAGAGTAATTGCAGAGGGAGGAAGGATTTGTGGAAGATGGAACGAGACCTACCGGCTGCTGTTTCAGCGTAGCTACGTCCTGCTGCACATACAAGTAAATTCTAGGCTAGTCGGACGTCTAAACGTGAAACATGGAAGAATCTGGGGATAATACCAGAGTGTATTCTCCCATCAGTAGTGTCAGGATAGGGAAGAGCATCACAAAAAACCAGACAGACAAACCAACCCTGAACTTGAGGAATTTATTCATTTGCTCCCCCTTGGAACGTCAGATTTGAGTTGGGACAGAATCCCAAGGAGCCTCCACAGTGAGCTCTCTGAAGAATACTCCAATTAGCAAGGGTAACTGGTACATTTTATGTAGTCACGTACTTAGTATTCTTTTTTAATGCTGCCAAATGCAACGAGTAGCCTCTTAAACATGAGCTTCTATAAACATCTGGCCCACCTGCCCCCAGGCCACGGGTCAGTCTCCCTGCTCTCCCTGGAGCCTCAGTAGTTCTCTTCCAGTGGCCCTCCCATGCTTCACTCCGGACACCACACAAGGGGAAGGAAACCCGTGCCAGCAGGACTGCAGGTAAAAATGCTGGGAACAAATGTGTCCAAGAAGACCCAGCCCAGCTGAAGCCATAGAGAGCTGGCATTAGGTGACAGGATACTGGAGAGGGTGGAGACATCAAGGGAGAGTAGCAGAGAGAAGCAGTAACCAGGGGTGGGGGGGTAAATCTGAAGCCAGCAGGCCACCCCTTCTGCTCCTGCCCCACGGCAGACCTCAGCCATCAGGAGGCCTTCCCACTGCACTTCAGGAGCCGAGGCCAGGTGGTCTTTCTGTGCACGAGATGATGGAGCTTTTTGTCTTTTTGCTGAAGGGGCAAAAGTGGGGATTCCTTCCCTTCCCCACCTCTAATATTCCTGGGCAGCATTGCCGCATATTCTCATCTGCCCTGCCCGGTGGCCCTCAGGAAGCACCTGGCTTGCAGAGGACTTAGCTTCCAAAATGGCTCTTCTGGGTCTACACCACCTCCCCTACCCTAAAATAAATGGGGGTTGGTAAACTTCCCCTTTATCCAGGTTGAATCCAGCCAGTGTTCCAGATAGATATCCCTGAGACTAAAGGACCATGGACTCTAATCATTTTCGAAAACAAAATTTGAAGTCGGGTGGGGGTGTCCCAGGGAAGCCTTCAAAATAAATCTTACACAGAACCTCATGCATAAAAGCAGAAGGAAGAGGCTGTTGCGTAGGTGAACTTGCAGTCACTTCCCAGCCTTATTCTTTACTGGGTGCAGCCCACCTGACCACCCCTCCCCAGCAGCTGAGGGAAGGAACAGCAGCCTCAGCTACACTGGCTCATGTTGTCTGCTGATACTTCTCTCCTGATAACAGCTCAGGTTTATTGAGGTTTTTTGTTTAATTTTTTAAAAAGATTTTTAAAAGTAATCTCCGCACCCATCTTGGGGTGTGAAGTCACAACCCTGAGGTGGAGAGTCAGATGCTCTGCCACCCAAGCCAGCTGGGTGCCCCCTGTTGAGCTGTTTTAAATGCTGTGGAAGTTGTAAAATGTGGCCCCAAAGGTTTTTTTTATATGCCTTCTGTGGAGAGAAGGGGTCTGTGCCCACCCCCTTGACATCCCAGTCCCTCTGGGACAGTGTGGCTAAGGTTAAGTGGCACTGGTGGCTTGGAGGAAGAAACTGGGCACTGTGGCCTCTTCTTAGGACACCGGCTCGAGGAGCCCAGCCACCACAGTGTGAGGAAACCCAGGCTGGCCTGGGGCCAGGCCCACATGGAGAGGGACTGACCTCACCACCTCAGGGGCCTTGCGGGTGCACCGCGGTGGAAGTGGTCCTTCCACCTGGGCCGTCTCAGGAGCTGCCCCGAGGCAGAGAAGGGCTGGTTCCACAGAGCCGCGCCCAGACTGTGGTCAGGAGTGAAATGGATGATTTTTGCTCCTTTAAATTTGGAGGGTGATTTGTTCTTCATCAATAATCAGTTGTATAATTAGGTTTATATCGTGATATCCGTATATAAACTATATGTATATGTATTGAAATCTAGAAACACAAATTATACATACATAAATGAGCAAATGCATAATTTCACCTAATTTCTTAGTCCCTTTTGGGGGACAGCCCTACTCACAGAACTGATAACAAGGTGCGAAGAGAGGAACGCACCTGCATTTCAGCCCCACCCTGCTGGTTGGTCGTGAGGCTGAGTCAGATGTCACGGAGCACAGACTAGGCCAGAGCCAGAGCCGTCCGTGAGCCTTCTGTGCCTGTGGATTGTCTTCACCGTGTCATCCGAGGTAGAGAGTAGTAGACAACACCAGGGGCATTTTCTAGAAGAGGAATGGGGAAGGTATGGTTTCCCCAAGGGCCCACGGAGGCACAGTGACACTTGGGCTCCGGCCTGTTCACTTCAGAAGCTTGCGGGTGATCTTGGCTGGGGGACCCCGGGTGCTGTCCGCTCTGCTGTGTCTTCCTGCTGCCCTCACATCTGATCTGTGCGTCACTAAGCACCTTCCCCCGTCGCAAGCCCATGCTTGCAGTGCTGGGCGCTGAGCCAGCGTGGCCTCTGTTGCTTGATGTAGCCTGTGTCCCGTGACATTTGTAGGTGAGGAACCAGAGGCAGTAAGGCATGGTGGCTTGTTCCCGGTGTGCGACGCAGCCCCTTTGGACACCCGTCCCCGCCCCCAGTGGGCTCCGACCACTTTGCCAGGCCTTGTCATCATCCTGGTTTCTCACCAGAGACTGCCTGGGCGATCTTTCAAACAGGCTCACAGTCCTGTTCCTCTGACAGGGCAGGATTCCTTCCTGTGAATGGAACCCTTTATTTTCAACATCCATAAATCACAGAGGTTAAAATGGGAGCTGACATGTGACCATGTAAAGTGGACGTTTTGCACTTTGGATGGTTTGGAAGCAATAAGTGCAGAGTTATGAGCAAACTAAACATCCCTCCCCACCTCAGAGGGCGGATTAACTCCTTCAACCCTCAGAAGAATATACTGTTACACTCCCATCTCCCAGGTGAGGAAGATGGCACAGGGGAGAAGCCTGGCTCTTGGGGAAATGCTGCCGGATCATCTCTTGGCCACCGGCAGGGCCTCAGGGGTAACTGGAAGCCACAGTGGCTTGTGGGGGACACCAGAAAGATCATTTAGTGGTTGAGGAATGTAGTGATTAAGCTGTGCCCACCAGGATTTGCAGTGAATCCAGCTCTGGCACGTCCTCGCTGTGTGTTCTCAGGTAAAATGTTTTCCCTTTGTGTGCCTTGGTTTCTTCACTGGTAAGCCCTTCATAGGCTTTAGGTTCACTTAAGCTGCACAGCAGTGCTTTGAGAGACATACTCCTATCACCACCTCCACTTCACAGATGGGGAAGCTGAGGCACAGGGAGAAGCAGCACTTGCCTGAGCTCACAAACTCAGCGAGTTACCTCAGGCCTCTGACTCCTGCTCTGTCAGCTAGAATCTTTGCTGTCTGCTTCTCAGGAGCCTGGGGGTCTGTGTGTACAGGGACGTCTTTTGGGACCAACACAGCTCTCTTGGGACAGGGTCTGAAGTGATGTTTGCTTCCCCCTTTCACTTTTCCAAGATTTATTTTAAATAAGCAGTATCACTTGTATAATTAGGGAAAGACTATATTTAGTCTTACCCCCCCCCCCACCAAGGTCAGGTGTCCCTTAACAAAGATCAAAGGGCCCGAATCATCAAAATCAGTTTCTTCTGTACACAACTGTCCCCGTTCTGGAGAAACCTCTGTTTTCCCTGAGTTTGTTGGGAAGTCGGCTGTTGTCCCAACACAAACTGCAGGGTGGACAGCAGGTGGCGCTGCTGCCTTATGGAGAAGCCAGCAGGGGTGAGATTCCTGGGGTGGGTCAGATGTGCTGGGCTGCCTCTCCTCTCCCAAAGGAGTCCCCTCTCCCCGGGGAAGGCGTCTTGGTGAAGACCCCTGGAGCGTTAACTGGCACCCACTGCCCATGCCTGCTGCTGCCTCACCAGGCCTCTGACCATCGGGACAGAGACGGCACAGCGCTCGCTGTCTGTGTCACACGAGCTGTGACCACGCCAAGGTTTTGCGGGACCCAGAAACGTGTGCACTGATCTTTGGCTGGCTCCAGGGGCATTTCCAAATACAGAAACAGTTCTCCCTTTTTCAGGGGACATCTGAGGATCTGGCACACTTCCCTGTGGCCGTAAGCCCTAGACACAGTGGGATGCAAGGCTGGTGCTTCCTCCGTGATGTGGGAGTTTTAATAAGATGCTTGGAGAGGCTTGTCACCATTGCCTCTCCCCAGACCACTATTCTAAAGCCATAGGATATGGCCTGCACCTTTGCTGTGTCCCCCTCTCCGCCCCCCGCCCTCCCCCCCCGAAAGCCTACCTTGTCAGAGTTGGAGGGAGCCTCTCACTTATCCTGCTCATGCTGGGGGCTTTTTGCCTCTGCCCAGGGCCCAGAATTGCCTTGGCCTTGGTGATGTCTCTTCAGCATGTCAACACAAACCCAAAAGTCTTGGTGCTGGAAACAGTACCCTGTTCTGTCAACCCGTGATCACCGGGGTGTATGTGCCACTGAATCTTGCCCCTTACGATGGCAGACACATGGAGGCAGACACATGATGGTTCTTCCTTTGTCACACTTGGCCATGTCCCCTGCCCATCCCCAGAGCACATGCATGTGTCAACAGAGAAAGGCCTGTGATTTGTCTCAGTCCTAAAATCCATCTGGATACCCTCATGAGTGGATATGGCTTGTCTGCTGGAGATGCCCAGCAAAGGCTTCTCTTCCTGAAACAGCCCAGAGTTCTGACATGTTGATGCCCAGAAGATTCCAGAGGCAGAGTGGGGAAGCACAGCCCCATTCTGCTACCCTAGCTGGCCTCTGTTGCCTTGAGTTTCAACTTTCATTTGAGCTTTTTCCTGCTGGACTAAGGGGGCCCAAGGAAGTGCAGGGGGCTTTCATGGGGGGCCAGGGTGGAAGCCCATGAAATCTAAGTCCATTATGCCAGAGGAGGTGGATGTCAAGGGCGTGAGCTGGGGCTGCTGGGCCAGTCTCCGCACCCCATCTGCATGACCACACCACCAGCTCCCCGCAGAGGTGGTAAGAGAGGCCCTCTGTTCAGAGACCCCAGCAGGAATGGTCTTGTGGGCCACATTTCAGTTGCCCCTTTTCACTAGGCCTGGTGGCTGGAGGAAACTGGGTGACCAGGAACCGTGGAGCACAGTGCTTTAGGGACAGGGGCTTTGGGTCTGAGTCCAAATTCCAGCTCTTACTACCAGTGCCTGGAGCAAGCCCCCTGACCTGTCCATGTTCGGTTTCTGCCTCTGGAAGGTGGGAGTAGTCCTAGGACCTCCCTAAGGGAATCCCAAGAAGGGCAAAAGGGTGTGTAGGAAGAGGGCTTGCCATGGCCAGCATGCAACATGCCTTGTGGACGTGAACGTCTGCCGTGTGTCTGCTTGCCTGGACTCCGAGCCACCGCGGCAGTTGGACGGGAGGGGGCAGCAGAGGCCACGCTGAGCCTCCTCCACCAGGGCTTTTCTCAGGAGTCCAGAGAACACTGGGGAAGAGACTTCACACTCAGTCACCAGGACCCCTGGAAATCTGTGAATCCTGGAGCCCTGGGTCCCACCTCCAGAGAGTCAATCAAGTAGCCTTCAGCGCCACCCTCCCCCAGTCTGCAGTTTCAGTGGACACCCCAGAGAGTCAATCAAGTAGCCTTCAGCGCCACCCTCCCCCAGTCTGCAGTTTCAGTGGACACCCCACACGTTTCTGATGAGGGCAGTTCCACACTGAGAATCACCATCGGAAATGAAGTCGTTGGGCTCAGGGCTCTTCTGGCCTGGAGGTTAAGAGGTCCTCCCTGGGAAGGGAGCAGAGTCTCTCCAGGTACAGGATGCTGGAAGTCGGGGAGCTCAGTGGCTCCCAGACTGAGTGCTCATGGGAAGCCCTTGAGTCTGGGCTAGTGAGGTACAGAATCTTGCCTCTTGTATGGAACCCACCCTCCCCCCCACACACACACACACCCTCGACAGATCTCTAGGGAAGCAGGGTGAGACACGTGTGGGTCTTTGTGGCCCCTCCTGTCTGGGTACCACAGAACTCCTAAGGACATTAGCCACTGCTCTTCATAGGTCTTAAGGACGGTATAGTTAGAAGCTGAGGCTCACAGGTGACAGGGCTTGCCCAGGTTTGGTGGTGGCAGAGCAGGGACAGTAGCTTCATCTCTCTACTACTTCTGGAATAGCCGCCAGCTAGTGGGCGCTAGGAAGGCAGTGAGCCAGGCCTTCATGCATCCCTTCTCCCTCCCTTGCCCCTAGCTCTCCAGCCGCAAAGGGAGAAGAGAACTGGGACAGATGGGCTTTGATGGCACAGATGGGCCAGGCACCTTCCCATCAGAAGCACATATCCCGAGTGCCTTCTAGCCAGATGTGGACCAGAGGTGGGCATGAGGGAGGAGGGAGCTCCATGGGGTGAAGGCTGGCTGGGCCCTGCAGTTCCTGCCTGCCTGGGACTGGGCAGCCACGAGGATGCCAAGATACTTCTGCTGGGTCTGTGATGGGCCAGCCGCTGAGGCGCTTGTGCCCCGGGACGTCAGCTCCTCCCCTGAGCAGAACCCTAGAGTCCCTGGGATGTGTAATCCACAAACAGAAATCCTGTGACATAACCCTTGCCATTTTCCGCCTCCAGGCATTTTATTGGAGGGGGGATTTCATGCACTTAGGGCAGCTTGACTGCATTGTTCCAAGACAGCCCCCCACTGAGCTATGCTCAGAGGCTTTATGAATTAGTTCTACCTAAGATGCCCCTATGGTAGAAAAATACCCATTTATGCACACAGCACGCATGGTTTTGCAACAGACTCAGAAATGCCTTTACATTTCTAAGATCGTTACTTGTGTATGCACAGCGTGCTTTTGTGGGGATGGTCGGAGCTTTGCCCCATGGCCCCTGTGCAAATCAGGGCTGAAATGGGCCCTGGGGAAGATGCAACCCAAGCCAGTGGTTTCTGAGAGGCACCAGTAGCAGAGCAGCAGCGTCGTGCGATCTCAAACGTGGGTCCGGAGACCGTTTTGCCTCCTTTCCGAGCCAAGCTTTCCTTGCGGGGAAGGCTTTTGTCTCATCCCCAGGTGTCGGGTCAGACTGCGGCTCCCTAGCTGGTTTTCCCGCACAGGCCCCTCTGCGTGCCTCCTACGCAGCTTGGCTGGGATGTGGGAGTGGTGGGAGAGCCCGCGGAGACGCAGGTGTCGCCCGGGAGTTGAGCAGGAAGCTGGGCTCACCTCCGCCCCAGGCTCTGGTCCAGCGGCACCAAAGCCAAGCACAGTCAGCGCGCAGTAGATCTCTGGCATACGCGTCTTGCAAAGGAGCGGGCTCGGAGGCTGGAGATGTTGCTGGAGACTAGGGAGCTTGCTGGCTAGGCTGGCATTGGGTTTCTCCTAATCAACCCCAGTTCCCAGAGCCTAGGTCCTAACTGGGGCACAGTCTCCATGGCGCGGGAGGGAGGACAGGGTCCACTCTTGCCTGGGGTCGTTGCCTGGAAGCGAGCACAGCACAAAGTCTCTGCGCTGGAGGCTTGGGGGATTTTCTCTGGCCTTGTTTTCCTGGGCACCGATCCGATGGGATGCTGTGGTGGCCTCCACCCCAGAAGGGACAGTGCCGTCTCTGCTCGCCGCAAACGTGCTCCGGTAGCGCAGGGCCAGGCGCGTGCGGGCGACAGCAGGCTGCTCAGGGAGACCGTGGCCCCGCCGCTTCGGCCCACCAGAGACCCCAGGGATGCAGTCGCCGGCCTCTTCCTGTACTCTTTATCTCGGTTTTATAGACAGCAGTTAGTTTGGGACATCAATTGCCTGGGCGAGTTTGATAATTTTGATGTAACAGAGCACTGGAGAAATTACCCTCATGTCCAAAACGTCAAATTTGAGAAGAACCAGGTTCAGAGGCTCGCGACCCCACGACGCGAAGAAACTGCGGTGGGTCCTGAATGGCCGCACGGACAATGTGATTTGACTGTTTGTTTTCTTAGGTAGGCGGGCATTGGAATAGAAGGAGGGTGGTCGGTTGGAGACACAGGTTTTAAACAGTGTTTCCCCCCCCCCCCCCCCCCCCGCAGTGACTGGAGGAAATGTTCCTGAAGGGAAGTGTTTCTGTCACCTTGCTCTCACACCAGTCGTCCTTCTCTTGTATTTTACTCACTCGTCAGTGGCGGAAAACAAGTGTAGAGAACCAAAAACAAACAAACAAAAAACCCACCAAAAAAACCCTCAAAAAACAAAACTACAAAAAAAGTTGTCTCATGATTTAAAACTGCTAGAAAATGGTAACAGTAAAATCTGAAACTCCAAGTAAAACTCTCAGTGGTGTTTAAAAAAAGTTTAAAAAATCATATAGTTATATCTATATGGTTTTCCCTGGGGAACAGAGGGGCACAGTTTTTTCTTTCAACATCTGATTATGTATTTAAAACAAGAAACGACATTTAGAGGGGCAGAGGGCTTTTCTTAAAAAACAGAAGCCAAGAAAAATAGTTACTCACGTCCAGATTTCACTTCAGTAGGAAGTGAAGGATGGAAAGAGGAGGACTAGCAAAAAAAAAAAAGAAAAGAAAAAATGGGGAGAGAGAAAAAAAAAAATATTCAGAATCATCCATATTTTACATATCAAACAAACAAGTCTAGAGATTCCAAGCTGGTTTCTGTGTATATTTTGGGGTTTGGAAGATATTCTGCAATCCCAATCCCAATAAAATACTCATGTGATTTTATTTCTAGTTGATACAATGTTAAAGGCCATGTACAAATGTTATACATTTTTATTTTTGTTCTTTTTTTAGGAAAAAATACACAAAAGGCAAAACATCCTCGAATTGTCATTTTATACAGTGCAGAAGGAAATTTAAAATACGTGTCACAAACGCTGCACCCCAGCAGCCAAATACTAAAAAAAGGGGTAGTCCTTCATTTTATATATATATTTATATAAACATATGGAAATTTGTTTTTACACAGATCGGACTTTGTTTCAAATTTACAATGGATCTCTAAAAAAAAAATTTCTACACGGCAAATATTGCCAACAAAGTTACACCATTAATACTGATAAACGGAGGAGCCTATGCGGTGTTTCGATTATTAGGGAAAGAAAGTAGAATAAATAACAGGATGAGCCTTGCTATAGTTTAAAAAAGTGCCTTAACCTTTCTGCGTCGCCGCAATCCTGAATTCGTGCGCTCACCGGCCTGGCCTGTCCCCGCGCCGCGCTCCCCTTGCTCTCACGCCAGCACGTTTTTACAGTAGAGATCGGGAGACAGCCGGGTCTTGTGAGACAAACACCCGCCAAAAAAGTCAAAATGCAATTGGAAACAAAACCAAAAGGAGTGTAGAGAAGGCAGAGGAGGACTGAGGGGAGGGCAGAGGCCGGGGAGCCCCTGCTTCTGGGCTCCTTCTGGTTTCCTTTTATAAAACGAACAGTGGCTTCAGAAATGCAAGTCCGCACAAAGATCCACCTGTGGTTGCTGGAGGGCTTCTGAGATGGGGAGGGAGATGGGATCTCTTGCCCCCCCCTTCCCTGCAAAACACAGCTCTAAGAGGAGACTTGCGCGTTCCAAGACATTCTTTCCAAAAAAAAAAAAAATTAAAAATAAAAAGATAAATACTCAACCAAAAAATAAAAGTATTTGATAATGATGGTCTCACATGTTTGCCTTTCTTCTGAAAACCTTCCCCCACTTTTGCCATTGGAGGGAAGGCGGGGAGAGGCCTCAGCAGAATTCTTGTTTAGATGTTGAGGGTTTCCCCCAATACAGCACCTTCTCAGCGGCCTTCAGCTGGATCAAAAATAGATACTTATTTACCAACAGCTGCAGTCAGACCAGACCCCACAGCCACCACTTGTTAAATTTTTGAAGGAGTGGGGGAGGAGGTGCTGACCACCATGCTGGGTATTTGCCTTGGGGATTCCTTTCCAAATAATCCGGGCGGGTAGGGGTCAAACCCTCGTCTTCTGCCTATGGTTATACCTCAAGAATAAAGCAGTTTCTTGCCAGGCCACCCGTGCCCGGAGGGTCCCGCCAGCTGCGGCCTCACATCACGCAGGGCTTGATATCTTGGTAGGTGACCTGCTGGTGGTAGTAGGAGCCGCTGCCAGCCGAGTGCATGGACGAGGACGCCATGGTATTGAAGGAGAAGACGAACTCCTTGCGGTCACACATGCCGGGGGACTGGGAGTGATACCTCGGAATGCCTGCAAGGAGGCAACGGGAGGGCAGGGAGCAGAGTTAGCGTCGGGGCCCGGGGCTCCAGGCGGAGCAGCACCACCCGGCTCCAGCGCACGGCTCTGCTGCCTCCCTACGCCCCACCGAGGTGCCAGACTCCCAGAGTTCCGGCCTCGGGCGGGTCCGGGCAGCCCTGGGTTTCAGGCCCTGGGCTCTGTGCTCCAACAGAAGATCCCAGGACCCCAGTGATGACCCCTGCTCCCTGGGTGCCCGCTGTGTGGGCCTCTGTCGTCTCAGATACCCGCGCTCCAGGCTGGGGCTTCCTGAGGCTGAAGGCGAAGGGGTGAGGGGGCTGCCAGCGGCCGGCAGACCTCAAGGAGAGTCTGGTCTCCACCTCCGTGGCCAGCCCAAGGCCTGTGCCTGGCCCTGGGGCATCCGCCTCCCAGCCCCAAAGCCTGCAGAGGCCCTGGCGTCGCTGGAGTCTTCTCCAGGGATAGGGCCCCTCGGAGAACAGCCCCCTCCCCCAGGGGGTGGAGAGGCAGCCGGAGCCTGGGCGTTCGAAGCAGCTCAAGCAGGGAGATCCCCACAGAGAGGCGGCCCTCCAACCTCCAGCCCGGCTCCTGCCTCCCGGGGCCGCTGACAGCTGTGCCCTGACAGGCCCCCCGCTTAGCTCCTCGGCGCCCTTTTCAGAACCAGGCCCAGAGAGGCTGTGCGTGCAGAGAGGAGAGTGCCCGAGGGGAGGCTCTTTTGCATCTCCTTCTCAGAGCGGTGGGGAGCAGTGTACCTGGGGAACTAAAGGCCTGGATCCCCGGAAACAAAGAGTCTGTGGGGCCTGAACCCTTAACTCTTGCTCTGGGCCTGGCCACAGCCCCTCTCTGCCTCTATCACCACAAGATGTCCCCCAGCTCGACCTTCCCACAGCCAGGCTTGGTTCCGTGGGAGGCTGGGGAGCTGGGCCTCTGGAGCACCCAGCCCAGGCAGCTTTGGGCCTAACTCTTCCTTTCTACCCAGGCAGCTTTCCGGTGGCGATTACGGGGGAGGCCCAGGCAGCTTGGCCAAGACTGGGCTTGGGTTCCATCCTCGCAACTTGCTGAAGTGCGAGGGGACTAAGGGCTTAAAAGGATGTAGAATATCGGGGTCTGAGTCTTTTGGTGAGAAAAGGGCCTTCTTGGCCAAGCTAGGGACTACCAGCAGCTAGGAGTTGGAGCCAAAAAGGAGAAACAATTATCTTGGCCTAAATTCCACCTCCCTCCCCTGCACTCACCCTTCCAAGGACGGCACGCGGGACTGAGAGAGACTCTGGAGAGCTGGTGCCTCCCCGAAGCACGGGGGTTGGCACCCCACAGAAGTGGCATCGAGCTCTCGCCCACGGCGGGCAGCAGTTTTGGGGCTGGGGTCCGTGCACTGACAGATGTCCGAGTGCCCCAGGACTAGGGCAGCCCTGGTCTCCCCACTCACCTTGCAACTCAGCTGGGGCGTTGTGACTGTTCTGGTGTAGATATGGCTGGTCCAGGGAGTGCGTGGAGAGGCTGCCAGACAGGGGGTTGGCCGCGGGGTTGCAGGGGGACAGGGGCTGCTGCTTGATGTAGGACGCGCCGCTGTTGAGGGCTGCTGAGGCCGAGGGCGGCCAGGCGGCCGTGGAGCCCGAGTAGACTGCGTGCGGCTCCATGACCCCACTGGCGGCTGCAGGCAGCAGCGGGGAGGCAGGCACCGAGCTGTCGTGGTGCGGGTACTCACCGGCCGCTGCACCGCCACAGCTGCCCATGTAAGAGTGGCCGCCGTTGGCGGGCAGGTGTGGCACCGAGTGGCTGGGCAAAGCCATGCCGTCCACGTTGCCCGGCAAGTGCCCGTTCATCATGCCCAGGCCACCTTCCAGCGCCAGGCTGTTGGGCGGACACGAGAGGCCGCCGGCGGAGCTCTGGAAGCCGTAGGTGTCCGGGAGGTGGTTGAAGCCGAGCCCGTTCATCATGCTGTACATGGGCTTGAGCGCCTGGCATTTCCTTCGGAAGCCGCGCGGCCGCCGCCGAAAAGAGCCCTCCTCGAACATGAACTCGCTGGCCGGGTCGATGGTCCAGTAGTGGCCCTTGCCGGGCCGCCCGAGGCCCTTGGGCAGCTTGATGAAGCACTCGTTGAGAGAGAGGTTGTGGCGCACGGAGTTCTTCCAGCCCTGGTAGGAGCCGCGGAAGAAGGGGAAACGGCTCTGCAGGAACTGGTAGATCTCGCTGAGCGTCAGGCGCTTGGTGGGCGAGCTCTGGATGGCCATGACGATGAGCGCGATGTACGAGTAGGGCGGCTTCTCCGGGCGCCGGATGCCGGCGTTGGTCTTCTTGGCCTTGGACGGGCCGGACGACGCGGGGTCCATGGCCGCGCCGCCTCCCCCGCCGCCGCCGCCGCCGTGCGGTGGCTGCTGCTTCTCGGGCGCCGAAGACATCGGGTGGCTGCTGCCGCC
>LNAC01000107.1:2632869-2643716 GCA_002007465.1 Ailurus styani
TTTTTTTTTTTTTTTTTGGCCAAACAGCAGCTGCAGGCTAGGAGGCCCTGGCGGTGCTGGGAGGGAAGTTCCCGAGAAGGGGTCGCTACCACCAGCTGCTGGGAGCACATCTGGCATTTAGTAGAGAGGCTAGAGGGAGAGGCTGCCCCACTCCCCAGTCTGCTAAGGGTGCAGCGGTACCCAGCGGCTCCCAGAAATCAGGAGTAATGCCTCCATTTCTCTGACAGGGTGCCTTCAAAGTGAGGGGGCTCTACTTTTTTCCAGTAGTCCCTTCTTCTCTATTGGGTCATCTCCAGTTGGGAGGGGGCTGCAGATGCCATCTTTGGCTAAACCTCCAGATCATTTCCTCCCTCCAGCACCTAGTGGTCTTTCACTGGCTCCCCTGGGGGCTCCTGCCTTCCTGGGGAGGAAGTGTGGACTTGGGGACCCACCTGGCCTCCACTTACCCCTCAGGCTCTGACAGCAAACCAGACTTTGCAGGGAAGGGGCAGCAGTTAACTTGCCCAAGGACAGGGGGCTGAGTGGCCGGGAGCCTCAGCAATGCAGCAGAGGGAGGCTCTTTCCAACCCCTGATCTCCACCCAGGAGGGAGGTAAAGGTGGGAGTGTGAGAAGGAGGGGAAATGAGCTCCCAGCTCTGTAATTTGGAGGGGACCCCCCCCATTCTAGGAAAGACCACATCCATGGCAAGGAGGGCTTTTCTGTACGCCCAGAGAGTAGGCTCTCAGCTCTTAAGTTGCCTGGAGAAGTCTCACTTGATCTTGCATTTTGAAGTGGGGAAACTGAGGCCCACCAGAGACCTAGCCTGGGTCAGCCGGTGCTGCCGAGGGAAGACCATCTTTTCTCTCTGCCCCTAAGGACAGACCCTCCCCCAGAAGCTTCGATGCAGGTGGAGGGTAGAGAGAGTGAGTTTAGAAAAGCTTTTGTGGCTCCCTTGCAAGCCCCTGGCTTCCCAGGCACACAGGCGCAGAGAGGCCCTTTGGAGAGCAGGTGATAAAATAGTAACAGCTGTCACAGACACAGTGCCAGTAATAGGACTTCTCACGCTGAACCGCTGGCTGTGCCAGGTGCTGATCGCCGCCTTATCAACACCCCTTGGATGTTCTTAACCTTTCCATGGGCTGTGAATCCCTTTGACAGACCACTGAAAACTAGATCCTCTCCACCCTTCCAACCCCAGAAGGCACATACATGTGACATTCATAGAATGGTTTTCAAGGTCCCACCAAAGACCTGGAGCCTGTCCATGCACCCACTACCTCTCATCTATGAACCCAGGACCAAGGTTAAATGCCCCAGAGATATTTGTCTAATCTTCACAGAAGCCCCGAAGAGGTCAATATTATCCCTCCGTTTACAGATGGTCCCCAGCCCTGGTTGTCCCCTGCCCTGGGTCATCCTGCAGAGCCAGGATGCAAATTCAGATCTGACCGCAGAACCAGGAGTTAAGCCACAGGGTGGGCGAGGGTCTGCAGTGAAAAGGCAGAGACCCTCTGCCTGCACACTGGGAATGTCCTTGTTCAAATTTGAATCCAGCAGTCACCATGTAGGGATGTTGCATAAACTGTTTGTGCCTTAGTTTATTAGTGAGGAGAGGTGGTTGTGGGTTGGTTTTTTAACAGCTTTGTTGAGATATAACAGACACATAACGGTGTGCAAATTTAAGGTGTACAGTGTGCTGATTGAATACATTTATGTGTTGCAAAATGATCACCACGCATTCCTCATTCCTCTGAGCCACCTCTATCCCGTCACGTAGTTACCATTTCTTTTGTGTGTGAGAGCATTTAAGATTTCCTTTCTTGCAACATTCAAGCTCACGATACAGTATTATTAGCTGTAATCATCATGCTGTGTACCGTAGGTTTTTCATCTAGAAAAGGACAAATAACGGCACCTAGTCTCAGGGCTGTTGTGAGACTTGAGCGTGTGCGGAGAAAGACTTAGGCTATCATAGAGACAGAAACAAACAAAACCCCAGGGGCCCAGCTCATGGGACAGGCGGAGAAAATGCAGACAGGGATGTGGGTAGCTTTTTGCTCTTAGTTTAAAGACCCATAAAGACACCCCTCCCATCCCAAATTAGATCTGCGCCCCAGCTTTGGCCCCAGGAATCCTAAATTGGGGTGGGGGGGTGTAAAAACAGACACGCCTGCCTTGTCTCCCACTCCCCAAGCCCAAGGTATTTTTACTGGCTAATTGCTTAAATGAAGCCGCCCTGGCGGAGAGTGCGCCGTAACCCGAGCAGGGAACCAGAGCCAGCTCGGATGGTGCCTGGCCAGCCCAGCGGGAGGGGGCGGGGGCGAAGGCAGCAGCCGACCACCCACCGAGAGGGCAGCCGCCCTGTCCCCCACTATCCCTGCTCTGCATTAGCGAGGGGCCTGAGCCTCCCTTGTCCCTGCTCCCTCCAACCCCTTCCAGGCGATGTCCAAAGGCGACACAAGGTAGGGCCGGCAGGGGCGGGGGCCCAGAGCTGCGGTGGCGCGCTGGGCAGTTAGGAAAGCCGCCTGGCCTGCCAGTCAGTAGGGAGACCCAGTGTGGGGGCGGTGGTGGGGTATCTGTGGGTGACAATGTGGCCCTGGGGACAGGGGACTGTGGGGAGAAATGTCGGAGTCAGGACACAGAGCATCCCCCCCTTCCCTGGGTTATAGGATGATTCGTGCACAAAATACCTGGGATGTTTCTCTGCGGGTGCCAGATGTGCACACGTATGATGCATGCCAACGTGTAGAATATCCTCCAGGGAAGGCAGACAGCGCAGGACATAGGGGTGCCTGGCTGCCTCAGCAAGTAGAGCATGTGACTCTTGATCTCAGGGTCGTGAGTTTGAGCCCCACGCTGGGAAGTTTACTTTAGAAAAGAGAGAGAGAGAGAGAGGGAGAGAGACCTGCAATAAATAGGCCTAGAGCAGGGTAAGATGAGGTCCATGCCGGCGAGTCCTGTGGGCGGTACTGTGTTGGGCAGGTGTGCATCGCCAGGTCTGCGTGCGCGGAAGAGCAGGAGGCATGCACATCTCCCTCGTCTCCGCACTGGCGATCCCAGGGCGGGAGTGCGGTGCGGTAGCTTCCCCTGCAACTAATGGTGTCAGATTCAGTCAGTAGAACTCGTCGTGTGTGTAGAACATGCGAGGACACTCTGAGGTGTTCCACGTGAAGACAGTTATAAAATGTGCACAGCACAGCACACACACAGATCGGTCTGGGGGCGTGTACAACGTACTGGGTTCCGGACACGGAACATTATAGGCCCTCCGGACCGTATGATTTAGAATCACGTAGCTTGCTGTAGGGTGTGCGTGGGCTTTCACGGGTTATGTGCACGAACGTTGTAAAACGTCTACGCTTTGGTGCCTGCGCGTACAGATCATCATGGGAGAGGCGTCGGTGCGCCGCGCGTGCTGGGTGCGGCATCGCACAGGGAGACTCAGCAGCCAGCGTGTTCACACGGAGCGTGGACAGCTGGACGGACGGCTGCCAGGGGGCTCGAGTGTGCTCTGACACAGAATAATCCTGCGGGGATCCCACCACTAATGCCGTGGCGCTGTGCGCCCTGGCCAGTCACTAGCGCACAAAGCCAGGACTCTTCCCAGAGAAGGGAAGTGGCGCTCCTGCTTTACTTTCCCCGCGATGGGGTGACTTTTCTGCGCTTTGTCCTGCTGGCGAGGGTGGGTGGTTCTTGGAGTGGACTGGAGACGTGGGGACAGTTTCTTCTGTGTCCGTCACAGAGAGGCTGTGAGCTGAGCACCCTGTGGAGTGAGCCCTGACAGGGGGTCCTGACTTGTGGAGAGGCCCAGTGCCTGGGCGTGCTGGGGCGCTCGGGAAAGCTGAGCCTCAGAGCCGCAGTGCTCTCCTCTTCCGGGGGCTGTCCCTACCTGGACTCATTGCCACCAGACCAAACTCTAAAGCCCCAGTGGCCCTGTTCTGCCCTCCTGTCGGCAGCAGGCCAGATTCTGGCCCCCACCTCCAAAGCTCTTCACGAGTGACCCCAAGGGGAGGAGGAGAGAGTGGCAGTGCCCTCTGCGCAGATGGGGCTCGGAAGCCCCACCTCCGGGGACCACCAGGCTGCGTCCGGAGGAGCAGCTGTGGAGAGAGTCAGCCACACGCCCAACCCCAGCGGATCGGCTTCCCCGGTCAGCTGCACATTAGAGACACTTGCACATTTTGGTCAAGGAAAAAAAAGTCTTCGTGTTTGGGCTCTTGCAGCCCTGAGCTCGCCCCTCTAATCGGGCACTTTACCCAAAAGTACACATTTTCCATGACGTTCTTCAATGAAATATTTGACAACACTGCTGCCTAGGAATTTACAGCTCTCTGCCCTGTGAGATTGGGGGGAGTTTTCTGGCATTAGCAGTGCCTACTGCTGTGAGACACAGAGGCTGTTCCCGGGACACTGACCGTCCCGCTGCTCCCACTCCGGATGCCTGGGCCGCCCGCAGCTCTCCTTCCCACAGAGGCATCCCAGTGTATGTTTAAGCTCACCGCCTGGACAACCGTGCTCAGAAAGATGGGGCCAAGAGGTTCCTTCTCGCATGGGCATTTGTGTGTCTGTGAGGATGTGTGTGTGTGGGGGGGAGAGGGGTCTCCCATATTTAACTTTACGACAAAGGATCCCCACGGAGGGAGAGAGAACTGATGCCCAGAAGGTGCAGCCCGGAGAAAGGGGCTTTGGCCCCCGCGCTTACTCAGAGGGTGGGACTCCGGTAGAGTTAAATCCTGAGGTGGGAGGGGCAGTGCCTGGGGAAGGAGCAAATACGTTCCATGCGTGCGAGGTTCCAAAAAGAAACAAGCCAAAGGAAAATATAAATTAAATTTCAAGGGCCAGGTATTTTGTGTTTCTCAGAGTTGAGGGAGAATAAAACACACACACACACACACACACACGCACATGGACCATGGAGGAAGAGGGCGTCGGAACAGTGTGAGGTCGGGGAATTGGGGGCCAGGCAAGGTGGGGAGATGAAGGGTTGCCCAAGATGTGTTCCTTGATCAGAAGCAGCAGTTTGCTCCCAGAAAGCTGCCTGTGTGTGCAGTCGAAATGTGCGCGTTGGTCTCCATTTATAGCTGGTGGTGCTCCGTTTCCATGCAGGGTGTGTTCAAAATGATGAAAATAAGTGTTATTTTTAGGGAGAAAACAAAGTCTGCCCAGCTGCGGCACAGTTTGGGAAGGGAGGGATGGACGGAGGAAGGGGCTTTACCTGCCTGAGGGCTCGGCCCCTAGACCAGGGTTTGCTGAGCGAACAGAGGTGACACCCATGCACTCCCCGCGGTCTGGCCCAGTGCTTTTGTCCCAGCCGGGTAGTGACTCCGCTGCCGCAGGGACCCTGAAAGGATCTGCGTGTGGGGGCAGGGGGACTTGCGTAGCTCGGCTGGGCCCGACTGGAGGGGCGTCTCTTGTGCGTGCGTGACGCGGGGACGGTGGCACAGCTCCTGGAAAGTCAGACGGGGTGGGGTGCTGGCCGCGTGGCCTGCGCACCTGGAGCAGAGAGGCACAGGTGCCCGGGAGATGTGGACCGCCGCCCCTCCTCAGACAGGGACCCCGGGGTAATGGGTCAATAGAGCCCAGAGACACCTCGGGTCCGAGACACGGAGAGCAGGACCTCAAGAAGCACGTTCAGATGGTGGGAAAATCAGTTCATACAGCGGGAAGAGAGAGACAGGAACAGACAAGAGCAAAGCCAAGGCTGAGCTAGAGAAATGACAGGTTCTGCTTGGGAAGGAGGGCATCTGGAACACTAGGGGCCCTTGGCCTTCAAGGGGGTCAGGCAGGCAGGGAGGGATCTCTAGACTAGAGTGAGGAATGTGGGTAAGAAGGAGCGAGGGAGTGAGTGGGGAAGGGAGGGAGGGAGTGAGTGGGGAAGGAGAGATGAAGGGAGGGAGAGAGAGGGAGGGAGGGAGGGAGAGGGAGAGAGGGGTCTTGGAGGTGCATTCGCAGCTAGGCACACACAGGGCACATTTGTCTCTGGGGCTCCCGGCCCGCGGTCCGTGGCCCCTCTGACATGGACGTTTCCCTGTGGACAGTGTTTCTGGGAGCGGGTCGCAGACCTCATCCCCTTTAGCCCTGGATTGGGGCTTTCCCAGGAGAGTGGGGAAGGGTGTTTGGGGGGCCCTTCTGGTGTCCCTGGGGCTGTTTGTGAGTAAAGCCTTAGGAGGAGGCCATAGGCAGAACAGAAGAACAAAGAGAGCCTCCGAAAATGATTTAATCTCCGGGAGCCTCAGTTTCTTCATTCTGAAATGGGGATAAGGTCAGTACCTCCCCACAGAGCTGGGCTGAGGACCAGTTGAGAAATGCTGGAAGTGCCCCATGCAGAGTCTGGGAGGGGTGGCGAGGTGGGAGGGGGGAACCGAATGGGAACAAAGGCAGAGAGAGCTCTTGGGAGTGCAACTTCTGCCTGAGTGAAACTTGGCTCCATTGCTGGGTGACTGGGTGGTGGCCTTACCTCTCTGTGCCTCAGTCTCCTCATCTGCAGAACAAGGGCAGAGACGGTACCTCCTTCTGGGTACTGGGAAGGTTAGATACATGAGGAATTGTTAACTGTGGTTGCTGTTATTGGGGGGGGGCTCCCCCATCCATGGTGTTGGGGGATCTAGGGGCTTGAGATGCCTTGTTCCTTTCTCCTGGAGGTCCCAAAAGCCTATGGAACCCCTGCCTAGGGACTTGGTTTGACAGAACCAGAGCTCTGGTGGAGTGAACACAAGTTGGGGAATCAGCCCATGTGACTTGGAACAAGTCCCTTCTTCTGTGGGCTCCATTTTGTCATCGGTGAAATGGGCTGCCCTGGGCAGGATGGATGTGAAAGTGGCTCAGAATTGTGGCAGCAACCTCAGGGAGAAGAGTTTTGGGTTAGAGGGGACCTGCCTCTGGCCCAGAGCTCACTTTCTTTTACAGAATGATGATGAGGTCTCAGGCGTGCTCCTCACCCCTCACCCCCACTGGCCATGCCTAGTCCCTGGTCACCCTCCGCAGTCCCTGCCGTCACGGGGCGGCTGCCTGGAGCAGGTTGCCTGGTGGGCCAGAGACCTGGATTAGAGTCCCACCTCCCTGCCAGGCCAGCTGTGTGGCCTCTAGGAAGCTTCTTGAGTTCTCTGGGCCCCCTTTCACATTTGCGTGATGGTGAAAATAAAGGTATCTTTCCAGGGGAGATTCAGTGAAAATAAGCACTGTGGTTAGAGGAGCACTGAGCGCCTACTGTGTACCAGCTCCGTGCCAGGTGCCAAGCAAGTTGTTGGGGCCACGGAGCCCATTTTACAGATGGGAAAGCAAGGCACAGCACAGCCGTGAGAGCTCAATAAATGTGGGATCAGTTAAAAGACACCTCCTTCCCTCCTGCAAGGGCAATAAGGGGTCCCGATTCTGGGCTCCATTGGCCAATCTGGAAGAAAAGGGGAGACTGTCACTGCCCCCTCTTTACACCACCCTTAACAACAAAATAACAGTCCCGGAACTGCCCCCCGCCCAGGCAAGGAGGGGCAAATCCAAGGCTTCCTTTAGAGGCCCCGCCAACCCCGATCCCACTTCCAGCCACTGTGCATTTCGGTCTGAGCATTCCGCCAGGGTGTCCGTGTTGCTGGGGGTGGGGGCTCATTTAGCTCCTAGACTGTTCCCTCCCAGGGTGCTGAGGCACAAAATCCCGGCAGAGGACTTGGAGCAAGGCAGGTATTGGAGCAGCCTCGCTCAGCTCTTGAGAGGCCAAGGGGTCCCTGCTCCCCAGGAGCAGACCTCCTGGGGGTTCCTGGGAGTGGGGTCCTGACCAGCCCAGGCACCAGATCTCTCTCTCCCCCTCGGGAGACTGCTTAGCTCTTCCTCCTCCAGCCGCGGCTGCCCGTGCCTGAAGCTGGCAAAGCTCCTTCATTTAAAATGTGCTGTGTCCCTTTTTAAATACGATTCCTTTTGCCTCTCAATGCTCAACTTGTTTCTAAGANCCAGCCGCGGCTGCCCGTGCCTGAAGCTGGCAAAGCTCCTTCATTTAAAATGTGCTGTGTCCTTTTTAAATACGATTCCTTTTGCCTCTCAATGCTCAACTTGTTTCTAAGAGGCAGCTTTTACCCTACAGAATTAAAAATCCACAGAGGAAAAAAAAACCAAAGTAGCCACTCAGACTTTCTAGTCCTTTTATTCTGAAACATACTTTCTTAATGTTTGAAATACTTTAAATCTTTGAACAACTCCGTCCCATAGGGATCCTAGCTCCTGGTTGGTCTTTGCCTTGGGGCGGTAGGCTTTCACTCTGCATCTCCAGTCTCTGCACGGTCACCAATTAATCCTCATCCCGGGTATTTTTTTTTTCTTAGTAATTAGCAATTACCTACGAAAATTCTGTCCCCGACACGGGAAGATATATAAGACCTGCTGTTTTTAAAAGCATCAACCTGAAAGTATTTTAAACATTTTGTTCTATTCCTAGGGTCAAAGTCGATGCTTTTATCTGCCTCCTCCTCCTCCTTGCCTTTTCTCTGTGCAAGTTTGAGAATAGGTTAGGTCCACGTGGCCGCTGCAGGCACCGCCGCCCCCGGGTCCCCCGCGCCCCCGCATTGGGCTAAGACCCATTTAATTCGTCATAAAAAGTAACTCAATTAGGAATCAAATGAGCTTTTTAAAAAGAGACCGGTGATAGGCGTCCTGACACACACTCCTCCTCCCCGCTGCCCTGCCGGCCACTGCCCCACGTTTCTCTCCGCAGTTTTTTGCAAAGTAGCGTTTTCTGAAGGACTTCGCTTCAGGGTAGCTGCCCTTCGCCACCGCCTACCTGCTCGGAACCTTTCTGTGTCGGTCCCTGTCTCTCTCTCTCCTTTGAAGCTGCCCAGACTCACTCTGGCTTGGCGAGTCTGACTCCAGCATTCTTTACGTCCTCCCAGGAGAGAATTGCCGAGGGCTGGCGTTCGGCCGAGGCGGTGGCCCGGCTCGCAGCGAGCGCCGGGTGCGGGAGCCTCGGGGCGGACTCAGGCCCCCGCGGCCCGGGCGGCCCTGCTTCGAGGCCGGCCCGCCAGGCTAAGAGGCGGCTCCACGGCCGCCGGCGCCCCGGAGGCGGGAGGGTCCGGGGCAACCCCGGCTGGGCTGCTGACTGCTGCTCTTGTTCGGCGACGAAGCAATTATTTCAGCCTTGGTTTGGGCAAATGATGGGTTCTGCTCGCGTGAACGCGGTGTTTATTTTACCTCGACTGTCCCGGGGAGGGGTGCGCGCCTGCACGCCGGCGGGGACGTCGGAGGGGCGAATTAAAAACTCTCCAGCCTGGGGAGGGTTGGGGTGGGGCCGGGTGGGGGCCCGAGCACCTCTTTCTCACTCACTCGGCCCCGTGCAGCCGCCTCCGGCCGGCGCATCTGAGGGGAGAGGCTAGGGGTCTCTGGGGAGTGCCGCGGACTTGCACTCCGGAGCGGCGCCTTCTGGAAACCAATTCCGTGCGTCTCAGAGCCCGGCGCCCCGCTTTGGCCGTGGCGGGACCGCCCAGTCCCGGATCCTGCGGCAGCCCGAGCATTCGAAGGGAGAGGGGCCGAGAGGAAGGGTCTCAGCGCTGGACTCTGGATGCAACATAGGTCGCCGCTAGAGGGGGACGCCTAGACCGGAACTAAGGTCCGTGCCACGGGGTGTCTCGAATGGGGCTCCCTCCCACACCCGCAAAACCGGGGAATGCGCTTAAATTGCAAGATTGCCAGGACAACGTCTGTAGAGTGATGGAAAATAGCAGGATACCAAAGGTTGTGCAGTAACATATGGAGAAAAAGCACAGTAAAGGTCGAGTAAGTGGACCACTCTGGCTACCTTGTTTGGAGCCAGAATCACTGGAAAAACTGGCTCTGGGCTCCACCTGCCTCTGCCCGGATACACCGAGCCTAGAGCCGATCACTGGGCGAGCCAGGCTGATGGTAGTCTCCAAAACCTTCCTGATTTTTAATTCGGGCGGGAGCAGGGTTGAACTAGTGGTGGTGGCTGTGGGCGGGGGGGAGGGTGTTGGGAGAGTGGAAGAGGGCGAAGTGCAGACCCAGGACTCAGACTGACTTTGGAGAAGATTCCCGCGGGGGCCCTCGGAACATGCGCACATGCTCACGTGTGTGTTGGGGAGATTGCTAACCCGGAATCCCGACTGTGTGAACAGGGACACCGGAGCACCGACGACAACTGCCAGGTGGTCGCCGGAACCACTTACATGGGTGGTGGAGCCCCCACCCCTGTTTTTGTTCTTCCTCCGCCAGAAGCCCGCCCCAGCAAGAGTGGGCCTTCAACCCCAGGACGGACGGCCCAGGTGGCGTGTCTCCCGGCCCCCCAGCTCCTCCTTCCACCTTGCCTGGTGTCTCGCTGAGTGGAGACCCGCGGCTTCCAATTCAATTAGCTCGCTGCCTGGGCCGCCGGCGACCAGCTTCTGCTGCAATTAGGGCTGCGCCGGTGAGGGCGGAGGCCGGGGCGGGCAGGTAAAGAGGAACCAATTTGCCCCGAGGCTTTATCAACAAGAGGCTTAACTAGGAATTTAGGTTGACAACTCAGCACCTCCGTGGGGCAACCGCGGCAGCCGGCTGGGTGACAAGCTGAACTGTGGGGGGCGGCTGGAGAGCCTGGAGGCCTGAGGCTTCAAAGCCATCTGAAGGCAGCCTCGGCGCACAGCATGGACTTCNCCCGGGGCCCCCGGGCCCTGCCGCTAGGGCGGGGACCCTGCGGGTGGGCGAGCGCGGGCCGGTGGGCTCTGGGCCGCCTCTCCTGGCGAAGTAGGTGGCCCTGTATATTTTTGTTCAAGTGGTGTTTATGTTAATGAAAAAAGGATGGAATTACAAACAGCCCGCCGATCGCGCTACGGCCGTGGGGCATTTGCGGTGCTGGAGTCCCAGGCCCAATGAAAGGGCGCGCGCGGGCCCCTTCCGCCCC
>LNAC01000107.1:2643997-2697075 GCA_002007465.1 Ailurus styani
CCCCCCCCGCCTGGGTGAAATTGTCGTCCCTCCTTCCCCGCTGCCCATAATCTGGAACTCTCCGTTTGCAATCACGCCCCCAAAAACCCGCAGTAGCACAATCAGGTTTTTGGGTTAAGGAAAACCCTAATTTGAGTCCTTCGGTGCCTTTTTTGAAGGGCACCCAGATAAGTCTTTTGGGACACTGCGGTGGGGATAAAGTCAGTCTCCCTTTTCTCTTCAGTGCCTGGCTTTCCCTTGCCTCTTCTTTATTTTAAAAGTAATATAGCCAGCCCGAACTTCAGTTTGCTTCCTGGCCCAGGATGTTCTTATGGGCAGAGAGAGTCGTGCTTTGCAACAGAGCTCCAGGTTCCCCATCCCAAGGGAACTTTTTCTCCCCAGCACCCACAGCCTGCTGTTCTCTGCAGATGGGGGAAAATCTCGGCACCTCCATTTCTTTAGCTCAGTGAGGACTGAGGATGGGAAGAGCAGGACCCAGAAGGAGAGAGCGCTGGCTGGGCAGGTCCAGGCCGGTCTGACCTTGAGGGGAGGCTGGCCAGGGAGTCCGGGAGGCTGACTGTGGCTGTGGCTGGCTGCGGCCAGGCGGATGGGTGTTGCCAGCCCAGGGCAGTGGGGCCGATGCGGGCACCATGCCCCATGCTTCCTCGTGGAAATGCACCCGGGTCTTCCAAACACTACCCGGCAGTGTCTCCACAGGTAAAGTGAAACAGTGGGAAATTTCAGGCCTTGTGTGATCCTTTCCTAGTGGGCATTGGACGGGGGAGAATTTGGTTTTCCCTGCACATTTCCTCGCCTTTTCACCACACTGTGCTTCTGAGGTCGCTGCTCCCCGCCCTTTCCGTCAGTACAGCTCGGACTTGGGCTCCGGTGCACACAGTGGTGGCCGCTGCAGGTGGGAGGTGGTGGCCCACCGTAGCCTGGCGCTTCCATCCCAGCAAGCTGGATCTGCCAGCGCCGTGTGCCCCGGGTTGAAGCCCGCTTTGAAGGCCGGGCTCATCCAGACTGGGTAAGCCACCCAGCACCCAAGCAGTGCAGAAGTCCAGGGAACCAAAGAAACAAAACTATCCGAAGGAAGAGGAAACATGAGAGTTCAGGTTCTGCGAGTGAGCTTTCCCTGCTCCAGCAGGGTTGTTCTTGGGATGGTGAGCTCTACTTCCTGGTTTTAGGTAGAGTGTGCCTCGTGGGGGTGACTGACTTGGGGTGGGGGATATCTGTTTAAGGTGCCACCTCATGCCGACGCCCGAAAACTGGAACTGGAAGGTTGGATCTGTGTGTGCTTCCAGGCACTTGGGTAATGGAACCGTTCAAGGCATGGGTTTAACTAGATCAAGGGATCTTGAGCTGGGAGGTGCAAAAGTGTGGGTGCATTTGGGGGTAGCAGCCCCTAGCTCTCCCTGGTTGTTCAAGATCCCTAACACACTCCCTCCCAGGTGAGAGCCACCAGATCAAACTGAACCTCATTTACAGTTATTGGTACCCCTGTTCTTTCAAAGAGTTGTCATTTGTCAAACCCGTGTGCTCAGCTGACATTCTCTTGACGGGTTCTGTAGCCTTGACATTGTGCAGCCCGGGGAAAAATCCAAGAGGAGAGACCAGGGTGAGGGCCATGCTTCTGCAGGCCTCACTCACTCCACCCCTGTCCTCCAGGCCGAGGGTGGGGGTCACGGGCTCCAGCCAGGCCACATTTTTCTCGAAAAAGTGCTGGGGTCACGGACCCAGGAGGCGGGAGACCTGCCGCAGCTGCTGTGCCGAGTCCCTCCTACTTGTGGTCCGGCTCTGCTGCCGCCCCGCCCCACCGTGCTCTCATTGTCCTGGGAGCTTGCTGCGGGTGCTGGGGAGGCCTCATCCCCAGCTCCCCTTGCCCATCACCAGCCCCCATGCAAGCGGGAGGTTTATGTTGGGGACACTTCAAACCGGTGTTTAGTCTGCTGAGCTTGGTGGCAAGGCGCATCTCGAGCCCAGCGCCAAGCCGCGGTGGGGGCAGCCAATTTCTGGGGGGCTTTGGGAAGCAGAGGATCAGGCTTAAAGAGGGGCTAGTGCCCTGCAGGCTGCTCTCAGGGATTAGCATTCGCCCTGGTTCACTGAAGAGGTCCGTGGGCTCCAGGGGCAGACTGGCCAAGGAGGCACCCCCACCCGCCCAGGCTCCTGCGCTGTCGCCCTACTCAGTGGCCCCGGGAGCCTCCAGAGCCGCTTTCCCTGCCTGTATCACTTTCTCCAGGGCTTTTCTCTAGGGCTAGCGGATGCCAGATGCGAAGCCCTGAACTCGCCTGCGAGCTGGCAGGCCCAACCATTTATTCCATCCTGCAATTAAACCCGAGGTCAAATATCTCCTTAACGACGCTATCAGGCCAGTGGTTCATTATGGCGTATATTTAGCCATAAACTATGGGTTATAGCAAGGAGGAGATGAAAATTATTGTGCTCTGGGAACGAATCCTTTTAGCAGAAACCAGAGCTGTTATTTAGCAGGGAGAACTAAGTACAGGCTCAGGCTTCCAGGCGACCCCAGGCAGGACAAGCCGCGCTTCCAGGCCCTTTCCGGCTTCGCCTGTGCCCCCACCCCAGGCCTGGCACTGGTGAGGCCTCCGTGCTGCTTCCCGAGGCCCAGAAGGCACCCCTGGGGAGGAATACTGCTTCTCGGCGAAGAGGGGCGCTGAACATCCACCGAGTCTGGTCTCGGCTCCCATGTCCCGAGTCTCTCAAGCCCAGTGGCCCGTTTGCCCCCTGAAAGCCCATGGTAGCCTCGTGGGGTAGCCTCGTGGGAAGGTTGCATGGCAGCTGTGCTGAGGAATGGTCTGGAAAGTGGCAGGTTGAGCAAGTTCGGCTTCCAGCGTGGTTCTTCTTCTGCCGTGCAGCCTTGGGTGAGTTACCTAACCTCTCTGCACCTCAGTAGCCTCATCTGTAAAATGGGGGAGAAGTCAGACCCCCTTCTGGGAGACTCAGGAGAATTAAATCAGACATGAATGGGAAGTCTGTACGCAGCTCCTGACCAGGGGAAGAGTAAATGGTGGCCAAAGGAAGCCTCACGAGGATGCTGATACAACAGGACTGTCTGAGCTGCTGACCTGAACGATGAAGAAAGGCCCTGTGAAGAGGAGGCTGGAGACAGACCCAGTTGGTGGGGCTCAGACCATCACCCGCTGCGCCACTGGCTGCGGTCACATTTCCCTTGTTCAGGCCCCAGCGTCCTCATCTTTGAACGCTGCCTGCCCCGGAGTGGCCGGGAGGAGCTGAGAAGCCGCGGCAGGGTCCCCAGCGCGAAGCTCCACTAAGAGGAGATGCTCACGCCTGTCTCAGTCCCTGCCTCTGCGTCCCAGCATCCCAGACATCACCAGCAGCCTCCAGACACGCCGTGGACACTCAGCTTGGCCCTGGCAGTGTTGAGGGGATGGAGATTGATTGGGCCAGAACTACCCCAAATTTAGCCTTTCAGAAAGTGACCCCATGACCCACAAGCGGCAAACATTTGGACAAACAAGAAGAGGGAGGCCCCAGTCGAAACGTTTGCCCAAGGCCCCCGAGGGAAGGATAAATTAATCGCAGGGCCAGGAGGCCCTCCTGGGGCAGGGCAGGTGCGTCCTAGAGGAAAGAGGCCGTGGCCGCCACCCCCCACTGGCCAAGGCCCGACTTCCATGGCTTCTGGGCTGGGCAGGACACCAGCCTCTATCCCTCCCCATGGACATCCCCTCTTGACACACACACACACACACACACACACACACATCCCTGGCACTGCCTTCTCACCCACGTCCCCTTCTTCCGCACTGTTCAGAGACAGCAGGGAGTCCTGGGGTCCCCCTGAACAGAGGTCCTGGCAAGGGGAGGGGTGCCCACAGCCTTTCTTTGTCTCCAGGCATCAGGGCGTCTCTGGAGGTGTTTGCAGCTGTGAGGGAATCTTTGGCTGGCTGGCTGGTGCTGGTGCCGGTGCTGGTGGGCCATCTCCTGCCCCCCAGCCTCCGTTTCTTCTTCCAGGAAATGGGCGTTCTGCATTAGCATGCCAGAGGCCAGGCCTTCTACCTCTGACTTCCGATGGTGTGACCCTGCTTGGTGTGACTGCTTGTCTGTCTCTGGGGCATCACCAACCCCATCATCTTCGTGAAGCACTTGCCAGGTGCTTCATGGGCATTTGATCCCCACGTGGCTCTGGATGCCATCTCAGGACTGGGGTGGGGGCACAAGGAGACATTCGGCAGATTTAATAATCAGGCAGTTCTTACTTAGTGTTATTGCAAGATATGCCTTTTGTTGGTACGTTAATATAAATACACATATGGTTTATTGTTTTGAACCAGCACGTATCGAGGGCGTGAGGTTCTTTGGGTTGCACCCTGTATGTGTAACCCAGGGACTCCACCAGGTGGAAGGAGGAAAGGGTGCCAGCAGCCAGGGCATCGGCATGCCACTGGAGGAGTCCACGCATCGGCCTCAGGTGGCTCCAGAGCACCAGCTTGGACACACCATGGACTGACGCAGAAGCAGGGACTCCCCGCCCAGGGCTGGCTTCCTTGCTACCGTTCAGGTTGTCGCGTTGCTGGGAGGGTCTCCCATCTGAGATGACAAATGCATTTAGCCTGACACACTCTTGGAAGCACACTCACTGCCTGTTACTCACAGTGGGAGAATCTACTGCCCAAAACATTTATTTCATTAGAAGCATGTTTACTGTCCGGCGAGCCGGCTGCTCCAGTGAGGAGCCCCAAAAACAAAGCTCCAACTGTGTCCTTCGGAGCCTCGAAATCGTGGTTCTTGCACAGACTAAGTTCCCTCTGTTAAAAAATGGTTTTTTTCCTATGCTTTCTTCTGCGTTGAAAATGAGATTGAATGCCTTTCTTGTGTCAGGCTTGCTCAAGCGGTGGAAGAAATGGCAGAAGATCCAGAGGGGTCAGGCACCTAACACAGCTTTTTCCCTTTTGGGATCACATCTGGGTCTGTGGCGTCAGCTTCGCCCGCGTGCCTGGGGCCGACCTGGAGCGAGCCCGGCGCCAAGGGAGCCCTGCTCGCGGTTCGGGAGGCAGAACAGCAGTGTTGCGGGCCCGTCCTCTGGGCCAGGCGCCACGCCGAGTGTTCTGTTACCTGGTGAATCCCTGAAGCGGCGCACGAGAGAGACTTTGAGAGTATGATTCTCATTTCACTGATGAGGTCACGGAAGCCTAGCGAAGTCGTGACGGGTCCACGGTCACGCGTTTCTGATGGCGCAGCCAGGGGCCAGCCCAGGACCCGACTCCAGGGTCTCAGGCCTTAGAGGACCTGCCTGCGCGCTCCTCCCTGCCCCAGACCTTGAACAGAGATGAAGGGCATGGGATTCTGCTGTGCGCCCGGGAGGGGCTGTAGCTGATAGCACAGGAGTTTGGGGCCCCTGTGGGGAGGTGTCAAAATACGTTGCCTCGTTTCCATATCAAGTTCATAGTTCTCCAGGAGCAGTTTACTTCAGACCACCCTGGAATCACTCCTGATGTTCTAAAAATTGCCTTCTGAAAAAACGCGTGTGTGTCGGGGGCTTGTTCTTGCTTATGTGCCAGTGTCTGTGAGACATCTGGAGCATCTGGTCTTGATAAGGGCACTTTTCCAAACAGGATTTGGGAAGAGGTGACCCAGATTCATAGACAACTTTGGGATGCAGAATGCTTAATTTGACCCACAACTGCATTGCCAGGAAACTCAGCTCCGTCCTTGCCTTTTAAAGATACTAGAGATGTAGAGATGTAGAGATGTGCTTTCCCTCACGGGAGGCCAAGGGCACGCACGGGGCCTGCGGAAGGGGCAGAGATGGAAAGAAAGCAGGCACCAGCTGAGAAGCTGTGGGAGCCGGGCATCGGGCAGGCGGGGGCGTTGTGCGGTCTTTACTTTCCCGTGTTTCATTTCTTTCCAGAGTAAAAATATTGCAAAAAATTAAAATAACATTTCTGGAGCTCCTAGGGACTGACATGGCAGGATGGGGACCGGGACAAGGAGCTATGCAGAGTTCGTTGGTCATAGGAGGCTTTAAACACATGCACACGCATGCACACACTCACATGCATATACACGTACTCACACAGAAAACACACAGCAGAATAGAGAGGAATTCTTGGCATTTAAAGCCGGAAGGAGGCTTGATGCAATTTTGTTCCTTATGTCTTCCTGTAGTGACAAATAGGAAGACCAGGAGGGGGAAGGGGCTTGTCCAGTGTGGCACGGCAGTGGTGGTGGGAGTGTCAGGAGTAGATGGCATGAAGACAGACTTCTGTTTTGTTTTTAACTGTGGCATGTGGCAGAAGAAAAGAATTCAGTGTTCATTGTTCTGTAAAGTCACTGATGCGAGCCTCTAGTCAAGTCTTACCCTAAGCATGTGGACAGAAAGGTGAACGAGGCAGAGAGCCACCTGGATGTACTAAATGTCTAGAAGTTTTGTGCGCTCGTTGCCAGAGCATCTAGGTGGCGGGCCGGACTTCTGTCTTCTCAGGCCACCGTGGGACTTGTGGCAATATGTGTGAAGAGCTGGGTGCTGCACACTCACCCCCTCTTCTCAGACCTCCCAGCCATGGCACGTGAGACGGTACCCTCCCTGCAAGTGTATTCCATGGGGTAGGACTGAATACAGGGAGTCAGGGGCATCCCAAATCATCAGACAGATGGAGGGGTGTGTTCTAGCTGGGCCTCCGGAACAGACTCTTGCACAGTGCAGAACTGACCTGCTGAGACAGCTTCGTGTTTCCCTGAGGCAGGAGGCAGGAGGTGGCCCCAGATCTGCCGAAGTCGGGACCACAGTTATGCCTGCCAGCCAGGATCGGGAAGTTACCACCCACTCGCCTCTGGACCCGCTACAACGCGTGACTGGACACTGGCCCCCTGCCGCAGAGACCCTCGGGACTCGGTGCCCCTGCAGCTGTGGAGCCACCGGGCGCTGGGACCTGCTCCACGCTGCCTCCCTTCTGCCTCCAGATCTAGGCCAGCTGCACCTCGCTGGCTGGATCTCACTCCCCCCTGCTGCTGGAAGTCTGGGAGATGTAGTTCTTTTACCTTCCAGACCTGGAGACCCATGAGGAGAGGGGAGTGGATGCTGGGAGCCTGTCCGATGCAACGCCACACAACATAGGAAGGGGCCCCTTTGTGGCGCTAGTGGGTGTGTCCAGCCACCTGCAGTTTGCCATCTCACTGCGGTTCATCCATCCCCATCGTCAGCATCGAGACAGCACCGAGGATGTGCTTGGAAGGACACGTTCATCCTGCATTCACTACGTCGCCACCTCTTCATGCAACAAATACTTACTAAGCTCTAGGCGTCCTAAGGAGCGTGGGTCCTGGTGGGGAGAGGCAGGTGGTTAGCAGCAAGGAAGGGCAGGTGAGAGGAGAGCTCATCCACTAGAGGGAAGTGCCCGGAAGGGAGTAAACCCGCCGTGAGATCAGCGGTGGAAGGAGGCTGGGGTGCGCGACAAGGCCTCCAGTTGAGCCCAGCCCCGCCCCCGTGTGCGGGACCGCATGGAAGACCCCACACCAGAGTCATCCAGTCCAGCCCCCCTTCAATTCCTGGCCCGCAGAAGCCGCGAAAAATAATGAAGTCACTGCACGTGGCCGTGACTTACTACATAGTAATAAATGACGAGAAAATGTCTGACTTACGTTTTAAAAGTTCACTCTTTATTGAAATTGAACATAAAAGCAGAGAAGGCCACCAGTTAGCTTGATGAGTTTTCTCAAAGGCAATGAATGGTCTCTATAAGCGGCTCGCCGAAGAAAGTCTGTCATCCCCGTCCCCCAGAAGCTCCACGTGCCCCCATCCGGCCGTGTCCCTGCAGTGACTGAGTGTCTGTGTCCCCTAGAATTTGGGTGTGAAACCCTAACCCTCCATGGGATGGTATCAGAGGTGGGCCTACAAGGGGGCTGGGAGGGCAGGCGCGTGAAGCCTCATGATGGGATTCGTGCCTTTGTAAGAGGCCCCAGAGAGCCACCACCCGAGGACGTGGCCGGAAGGCACCATTGTTCATCCAGGACCTGGGTTCTCACCAGGCACTGAGTCTCTAGGACCTTGGTCTTGGCCTTCTGGCCTCCAGAGCTGTGAGAAGTCAGCCTGTTGTGTGAGCCCCCTGGGCTGTGGTGTTTTTGTCATAGCTGCCCGAACCAACTACGTCGCCCAGGGGGTGACCGTCCTCCTCACTCAGTGCACCCTGCCTTGCAGTGAGGTGACGTGGCAACTTCCGCTCTGACTTCTGCGTACGTGACTCGTGCAGGCCGCTGCAGGGAGCCACAGGGCATCCATCCACACTGCTCCGGCCCACGGCCTTCACTGTGTCTGTGACTGAGGGAGGCGACCGTGCTTCTGGTCTGAGACGATCATCGGTGGTGCTCTTAGGAATGCTCTAGTCCATGTCTTTTGGCAAACGTGTGCATTTCTGTTGGATATTGTCTCTGTGCATCTTAATACGTAAGACAGCACCCTAAAAATCTAGTGGCTTAAAGCAGCAACCAAGTCTTCTTCCTCAGGATTCTGTGGACGGCCCGCCCCAGCTGGGCGGTTCTTGCGCTCCTGGCGATGCTCCCCCTCATCAGCGGGCCGGTGTGCGAGCTGGCTTGCCCTCCTGGTCGGCCGCTGCTGCGGGCCTTTGCTGGGAGCGCAGGTGGGGCTGCACGACAGTGCCTCCCTCTCCTCCCCGTGGCCTCGCCACGTGGCTCCAGCTCCTAGTAACAGGGAGCCTGGACTCCAGGAGGGAGGAAGTAGAGGCCTCTTGCCTTCCTTAAGACCTGGGTTCAGATGTGCAGACACCATCCCATTGGCCAGAGCAGCAGGTTTCAGGGGAGTGCTCTGTCTGGCTGGGAAGGCACGTCGCTGGGGCCAACCTCTGGAGCCCAGCGGTGGGGATCACTCTAGTGCCCTGGAGAGTGGACTGTGTGGTCAGAGTCCACCAGGCTCAAGAATCCCCTGAGGGCCCTTCTCACCTTTACCTTGACCTCTGCACTAAAGGTCTGCCGTCTCAGGACCCCTGGGTGTGAGCTCTGAGTGGGTGAATCAACACCTTCCTTGGCCTGCGTCCTGACTGACAGTCACGCAGCGTCCACAGTGGGCCTCAAACACACCCACGTGGCCATGAGCTGAGTCTCATGTGTGTCCAGCGAGGAGCCATGGGGATATTCATCCATGTGGGACCTGGGGATCCCGGAACGGGGGACGACTTTGGTCCCCCTCTCAGGGTAGACAGTGTGGTGGGTGCCTATGATGGGGTGCTGCGCAGCGGTAGGGTCTGTCACAGCAACGGGAACGGGTGCTGACCATAGGTCACGCAGAACTGGGGCGGAGATGGCGCCCCCCCGTGAGGGAGGTGCGAGTCCCCACTCCCCCGCCGACCGTGATCTTGGGCAAGTTACTCAGCCTCCCTGAGTGTTTACACTCTCAAAAACGTGCACCCAGGAGGGTGAACTCTGTGTGTGCATGCCCGCTACTCACCTTCCCCACGAGCAGTCCCCAGAAACAGGTGGGGGAGAGAGAGGGGTGCGGCGGGGTGCAGAGCGTCACCTGAGTGTGGGGGGCCCCTGCTTAGGGGCAAGTAGCTCGACCGGCAGAGACACCACAGCGAGGGTGTCCATGTGTCCTGGGCCAAACACATTCATGCCTGTCGTCCCAGGTTTTTGTCCAACTTGGACAAAGATGGGCAAAGGAAGTTTTTAAAAAGGCAGGAAGACACACAGAGAGGACCCAGAGAGGCAGCCACAAGCCGAGGGACGCCAAGGATGGCTGCCAACACCAGATGCTTAGAAGGAGCCTGGGGCGAGTCTCCCCTAAGCCTCCGGAGGAGCCCACCCTGAGGACACCCCGATTCAGACTGCTAGCCGTGGGAGCCAAGAGGCTGTCTGTTGTTTTCAGCCACCCAGTTCGTGGGGCTTTGTTACGGCAGCCCCGGGAAGCTCATACAGATTCAGATATCTGATGTTTCATAGTTGCCTTTGTTAAATAAAAGATGCGGCAGTATAAATCAGTATGCGATGAATAAAACTGATGGAGTTGTGTTGGTAAAGAGAGATAGAAGCCATCCATACGTTTCACGTGCTCGTAAAGATAAAAATCCAAGCCCACAGACTGTTCCTCTTGTTCTAATTATTTCATTCCTTCAAACAACAAACAATGTGGCTAAAACAAACAGAACCATTTTTTCACGAAACAAACAGAAAGGGTTCAGTGATTCCAGCGGGTAAACCATCCCGCCGGTGTGGAAACAGGCTGGGGCTCCAGGCAGAGTCCTGTGTGTGTGGGACAGCGTCGGTGTAGTTTGGGGTTTCGCCTGTTCCAGGGAAGGGAGTGGGAACCCTTTCCGAGAAACACTCGGGGCCGCTGGCTCAGGGTGCGGGGTTCCCAGAGCTGTGCTGCCCTCCGGGACAGGATTCCACCCCTGGTGACCCCATCTGTCCCTGAGTCTCGTCACTTGCCAGTGGGAACCTTCTGTGGCTGACCCGCCTGCGTGGAGCAAGGGGCGCCCGCGTCCATGCGAACTCCCCAGTGTGGCCGGGGTCTGCACACACTGGGAGTCGTGGGTTCAGAGTTCACCGAGTACCAGTGCCCATTCGTGCCGACTGCCCAGCACCAAGTGGGGGCCGAGGCACGGACAGGCTGAGTCACTCTCCCACAGGGGCACACGCAGGACCAGGCTTCCAGAGCACCCCTGGTGCCCACCGTTTGATCCCCGGCACTGGGGCATTGAGAAGCCTGGGGAGGGGCGAGGCGGGGTGGAGGGGGCGTAGGAGCAGCCCCAGGGGAGTCAGCCTTGGCTCTGCCTGCACCTGTCCTCAGGCCTGGCTCCCTTCTGGCCAGATTTCAGCTCAATGTCAATGCACAGAGGGGCCGCCCCAGCCTTCACCGACACACGGCGTGACTACATTGTCTCACTCGCTGTTGGCGATCTAGTTGTGTGCTTTGTTTCCCATTTGACACTCCTTCTGGAACAGCCGTGTCCTGAGGGCAGGGAGTGTTCTGCCTCACCCCGCACTGCTGGCACCCACACAGAGTCCTGCTCTGATGTCTGGCGTCCTCTGGAAGGAACACCCCTCACCCTGGGCGCCGACAGAGGCACAGGAGCAAATCGGGTCCTGACCTCAGGAATCCAGAGAGAACAGGTGCAGAGTGGCCCCCACGGCTGCTCGTGTGGCCCCCACACCCCTCCATCCTAGCCACGTTTCACGTGGCTCTTAATTGAACCCTCGGTGAGAATGTGATAGTCACCCCACTTTAAAATGAGAACGCTGGGCTTGGAGAGGCAGGTCACACAGTAAGAGTGAACTGAATACTGAGCCCCCGGTCTGGCCAGAGCGTGGGAAGGTGTAAGAGAATGAATGCCTCAGGAGGCCTGCTGCTGTTGTCCGAGGTCCAGAGTGGTGCTCTCAGGACACTGACGGCGTGTCTTCTTGTCTTAAGCTTTGGACAGGGGCTCCAGAAAGTAGGCGAGAAGTGTCAGGTCGCCCCACAAGGTGCGGCCACCCAAGTAGGACACCCCACAAGCAGTACTTACTGAGCCACGCAGAGGAATTCTGCATATGGGGCCAAACCGGTCTGGAACCGGCAGACACACCACGGGCTCATCCAGGAGCAGAGAACTAGGTATTTGACAGAGCTTAGCTGGGTAAGGAGGAGAAAGGAAAGAGCATTTCTTCTTGCTCTCTGCTGAGTCCCGTCTGGCTCAGGAAATGTGACTTGGAATAGAAGCGAATGATGATACAGGAGCTCACCGGTTTTTGGAGTGGTTTTGCTCTGGAACTGTGAAAGTCCCAGTGGGAAAACACAGAACGATGCTGACGTATCTGGAATTCAGAGCATGTCTGGCAGTCACCTCCTCTGATCCCCCAGCATCAGGCGGAGTGACCCCACTTTATATTGGGGGAGACAGAAGCTCAGGAGAGTTAAGGAGCTTGCCTGAGGTCACTCAGCTCAGACACAGCAGAGCTGGCCTCTGAACCCAGGGCTTTCGATGCAGGGACAGATGGGGCGTGCCAGTCTCTCCCCCAGATCTTGCCCAGGGCCAAAGCCCACAGCCGCGTGGGGGCGGCATCTTGGGAACGGGTCCACCAGCTCCGGGTAATCTGCCCCGCCCTGCCAAGACTGCCAGTCTGTGAAGGAAACAAACGCCCGTCCTCTGAAACCACTGCTTTTCCCAGCACTCTGTTACCCGGGGGGGGGGGGGGGACCGCCAAGGGTGTGGGGGCACACGGCCTCTCCAGGGCCCCTCTCTGACTCCTGCGCGTTCTCACAGGTGGTGGGAGGAGAGGTGGAAACCGAGGACGGAGGTTCTGGAAGGTTGAGACCTCCAACAATACCTTAACATCAAAAGAGGAAGAACATTTAACTTCTCAGCAAACACGGAAGAAAAGTCTAGAAAGTCACCAGCCAACGGGAATAAGACTGCTCTGAGGCCCAGCGCCGGGCTCCCCACAAGCTGTGATGGTCAGCCCGTCGGGCGGCTGGCTTTCCCCAGGAGCCCGGCCTCGCCAGCCCGGCTCTGCATCCCTGCCCACCACCCCGAAGGCCCTCCTGCCTCCCGGCCGCCCCGCGGGGACGGCGCCCTGGTGGAGGCTGGGTGCGTGGGGAATGTGGGCTCCTGTGAGCGTGAGGGCGCCGTGCCGTCCCCGGGTGGGTGTCGCAGAGGTCTCCGCACGCCTGCGGCTTAGTGGCTTTTTCCCCTCTATGGATCTGAGGGACCCCGTGTTAAGACACATGTTGTAAAAATTAGTTCCATATCACGGTAAATTTGCTTTGTGATCGTTCCATGTAGGTTAAGATATCAGATGTATTTTCACGTTAAGGCATCAGCTTCTACCATGAATATATGTGTATGTGGAAGGTAAGGGTTAGACACATAGGCCTTCAGAGCTGTGTTTGGGTTGGGCTTCGGCAAACATTTTCAGAACATTAGGCGTTGTAATCAGGTAGTTATGAAAACAACGGCCGTCCTTTCTTTGCCCACAGCCCGCGGGAGGCGTTCCTGGGGTCGAGGTCCTCGGAAAGACATTCACCGCAAGGCGGTTTCCATCATCTTTCGCTGGCAGCCAACTGCCTGTCTTGGGACTCCACCTCATTCCTGTGCTGCGAATCTTCATTCTCTCCATACCTGTCATGGCCAGACTGGACACCTGACTCTGGACAGCCGGGGCCTGTCAGGCCCCAAGCACACACTCGAAACAACCGGCACTTTCTGTCAGGCCGTCACTATGTGACGGGCACAGTGCTGAGAGTTTTCTATGTCAGGAGGTGTTCATTTCCCAGATGCCCTTGCAGCTAGCGCATGGACAGGTGACCTGATCTTGGTCAATGGATCCTACATGGAAGCCTTCTGAAGGGCTTCTGGGAAGAGAGAGAGAGAGAGAGAGAGAGAGAGAGTGTGTGTGTGTGTGTGCGTGCGTGCGTGCGTGTGTGAGCATGTGTGAGTGCACGCGTCTGCTCCTCTGCTCCTCCTGACTGGCAAGCTTATATCTGATGTGATGGTCAGAACTGCTGCGATTGTCTTGTGAGCTTGAGGAGAGAGAGCTCCTGGCTGAGCAGAACGGTGAAGGGAACAGGTCCCTCGTGGAATTATCATAGACCGTGGCACCGCCTTGCCTGTAGGTTTCTTGCTGTGCAGAAGGACAGAATCTGTGCATCGTGTCAGTTTTCTTGTCTGTACAATGGGGCCAGCTCTGAAGGCTCACGGGGATGAGATGGCTGGGGTAAGGGAAGGGTCTGGCACAGGGCAAGTGGTCACTGCTTTTCTTGACATCATCAGCCATCTTGTGACATGNGGGGGGGGGGGGGGGGGGAGTGGAGCAGAGAGGTCAAGAACCGACCTCTTCCGCTTCGTCCTGGAACCGCCTCACGGGGACTTCTCCGAGCGTGCGAGCCTGGGACACAGGCTGCCTGCCCCAGCCGTTTGGCTTGGGTCTGCGCTGTAGCAGGTCTGCATACATCTGTGTCTGACCTTTCACGTTGCCTTGAGAAGCAGCAGTCCGCCTCAGGGGGATTAGGATGTTATGGTAGGAATGCAGGGAGAAAACTTCTGACTTCCAAGACAGGCTCTCTGAGTCTGCGGCTTCCCAATGCTCCAGAGGCTTTAAGGACCCGAGTGTTTCCTACATTCTACCACCCGCCGTCTCGTATCACCAGGCAAGACCCCCCGGGCAGGCTGGGGAGCCCTGGGCCCAGGGACTCGCTGCCCACACCCAGGACCTGGACGTGGAGAAGGGAGCCCGAGAATGAAGGGGGGGTTGCCCGGGGTGTGGCCCTCCATGGGGGCGGGTGGGTGCATTCAGAGACACAGGACCTGAGCACGCGGGCCACTCGCGTTTACACAGAGCCACACTCGACCCAGCGGAAAGGATATGGGGGGCTCCTTGCAGGTCCGTGTGTGTTCTCATCTCGCAGGGACTGTCTGTACTGTTCATTCAGTGTTTCGGCTTCTCCCCTGGCCCCCTCCCCTTGAGGGCATAATGCATGTCACTTCTGCTCACACCCCATTGGCCAGCACTTGACCATGTGACCACAGCTGGCTGAAGGGGAGTCCGGAAGTGTACTCTTTTTTTTTTTTTTTTTTTTAATTTGACAGACCACAAGGAGGCAGAGAGGCAGGCAACGGGGGTGGGTGGGAGGAAGGAGGGTCCCTGCTGAGCCGAGAGCCCGATGCGGGCCTCGATCCCAGGACCCTGAGATCATGACCTGAGCCGAAGGCAGAGGCTTAACCCACTGAGCCACCCAGGCGTCCCATGGAAGTGTACTCTTTATTGGAGGGGGGAACATTCAACTACCACAAAGAAGGGGAAATGGGCACTGTTGGCAGTGACGATCTCTGTGAAGAGGGGACTGCATTCTGAGAGTAGGTTCAGCTTTTGCCGACTCTTTAGCTGCCTGGGAATTGCTGGAGGAAACCTGATGAGTCTTTGCCTAGAAAAGCCCTAGCCTTTTCTGTTTTCCTGGGTCCTTGTGCACAGCAGTTATGGGCCATCACTGACCATAGTTTTGCTCTTTTGTGCACTAACTGACACCCCCGGCATGGCAAGGGTCTGGCTCTGTCCATGGAGATGCTGACCCACTCTCGGTCCTTGGTGGGGCGGGGCCGCCCTGACTGCACAGGCAGATGCCAGGCACTCCCAGGACAGTGTAGCTTGTTGAGAAGCTGCTGGAGTGGTCTGGCCCACAGGCCTCCGCAAGAGAGCATGCAAACATTCCCCCAGGGTGGCTGGCCCAGGGCCTCCTGGGGCCTGCAGGCTGCTCTGGGGTGCTCTCTGGCCCAGCAGGGCTCGGTGAGGTTATGTTCCCAGACGTCAGGACCACCTATGTTCTTTGGCAGTGTCCCCCTTGTGTCATTTGTTTCAGAGCCTCCTGCGAGACCCCAACACCAAACACTTCCCCATCCTGCCCTCTCTGAGGCTCAGTGGCCATAGGAAATGAAGTTGCCCTCTGTGGAGCTCCAGGTGTTCCTTTGTCGCCCTACTCCAGATCACCCTTCAGTTCACTTAGCAAATGATAAATAAGTGTTGTGTATCGAGTCCCTCTGAGAGCCCAGGCCGGGTGGCAGAGTTGGCCCGGCATCATCCGTGTGGTGCGTCAGCACGTGCCCCTGTGGCCAGACAGACGCATACAGTGCTGTGAACTGTAAGGCTGTGCAGTTGAAGAAAACGGGTATTGGTCTACAAGGATGTGAGGATGAGTCCGACCTCAGGACGACTCTTGGGGAAATGCCAATAAGAAATTCAGCATGCCCCGCTTCTCGGTAGATTTCTGAAGGAACAACAGCAGGGTTTGGGCAGATATGTGCACGGTCTGCGCTCATAGTGACATGATTCACAATAGCCAAGAAGTGGAAGCAACCCAGGTATCCATTGACAGATAAATGGATAAACAAAATGTGGAATAAACCAAAACGGGTTATTATTCAGCCTCAAGAGGAGGAAACTGTGACACCTGCTAAGACCTGGATGAACCTGCAGGATATCACGCTTGGTGAAAGAAGCCAGTCACAAAAGGACGAACACCGTATGATTCTACCTATATGGGGTCCCTGGGGGAGTCGCGTTTATAAAAACAGGAGCTCTAAATGCATAGCTATATAATAGTATCTACGTCGTATATATAATGTTTTTTATATATATAACATTATATATATGTAATGTTTCATATATGTAATATCATATATATATATATATATGTATATAAAATAAAGAGACTTCAAGAAATACATCCTAACAGGGGCTGGCAAGCCTGAAATCTGTACAGCCAGGAGGGAGTTCAGGAAGGAGCTGAGGCTGCAGTCTTGAGGTGGAATTTCTTCTCTGGGAAACCTGTTTTGTCAGACCTTCACCTGATTGGATGAGGCCCACCCAGATTATTGAGGCCCATCTCCTTTACCTAAAGCAAATGGCCTCTGGATGCAGACCACATCCACCAGATGCCTTCAAAGCAACACTTAGATGAGTGTTTGATTAAATAACTGGGCGCCACAGCCTGGCCAAGTCCATACACAAACCTGACAGAGCTGCTCACACTGTGCCTGGCTGTCACTCTGCCCTGCAGACCTGGAATCTGGGGACCAAGCAGGGCTATGAGCGACTCTGCCGGTGTGTTCTTTTGGGTCTATGTGCTCAGCCCAGCCCCTGAGAATGATCTTAAGAGACTTGCTGATGAGGTTTTAGCCATTCATTCTCTCTGTCTGAGTTTGTCAATTTGCAGGAAAAAATCAGAGCTGGGCCCATTTGCTAGCCTTTCTGTCATGGGGCAAATGGACATGTGGAGCGCCTTCTCAGTAGAGGGGGGCCCTTCCCCGGGGCTGATAGCAGGGCCTCACACACGTGCAGAAGGGAACGTAACCATAGCAGTGTTCACTGAGCACTTACTATGCACCAGGAGCCTTTAACCCCGGTTGTAGGGATTAGTTCCTTCAGTCATGCAGCTAGATGCAATTATTGCATTACAGATGAAGACACTGAGGCCCCCAAAGGCTCAGCAGGTTGCCCAAGGTCATGTGGCTAGCGCATGGAGGAGCCAGGATCCAACCCCCCTCCCTGGCTCCAGACCCCGTTCTCCAGAGCCTGCAGCTCATGCCACTCTTGGGGACAGGACACACACCTGAGAGCCTTAGCCCTGACCTGCATTTTCTTTTGACAAATTCGAACTTCATTCCACTCTTGAAAAAGTATCTCCTTATCCCAAACAGGGCATAATCCCCCTCTGTCTTCTCTGGACTGTTTTGAGAGTTTGTATCTGTCAGACACATGAGAGAAACATGAAAAGAATTTTTAAATGCCACTTTTGTTTGTTTGTTGTTGTTGTTGGTGGTGGTCAGTGATAGATTTCTTTCGGTGTACGCCTGAGACAACCTCAGATCCCAAGCTTTCCTACCAGGGGAGTGAACAAAAAGAATATCTGTGCTGGGTTCTCAGTGATCGTGCCGGTGCTTTGGAATTCACGTTCAAATGCCAACAGGGGAGAACAGGGGCCTTGGGAACGCACTTGCCAGTTTCCCAGGCACAGGATGCGTCAGGCAGGCCAGCTGAAACGTTCAAGAGCGGCGTCGAAGTCCGAGCCGTACCGACGGGTCCTCCTGAGGGCTCTTGAGGGTAACTGGGCGCTCCTCAAACTGGAAGAAATTAGCTTCAGCTGCAGCCCATCCAGCAGACCTGTATTTAATAAATACTTCCCAAATGTGTGAAGCACTTAGTTTTAGAATAACAGGAAGAAGGGACTCTCCTGTAACCACAGATTTGAACGTCGACCTGGCCATCACGCCCTCCTGGGCAGCCTTGCTTTCTCTGGCCACCCTGGCCTCCTGGTGTCCCCGGCCCCCTCTGGGCCAGAATGTCCCAGGGAGAATGGAATCCCTGTGCCCGGCACTCCTGGCCTCCCTGAGGCCAAGGCCGGGTCTGCTTGAGGAAGGAGCCCGCGCTCCGGCTCGGGCCTGGAAATGTGAGAGCCTCCATTGGGGCCACTGGACCACAGAAACCACCACAAAATCGCTCCCTTCCTTCTGCTCTGCTCTACCGGCTGCCTCGCTCATGGCCTCTCCAGGAGACCCTCTGACAAGAGAGCATTGTGACTCCCCTGTCACAAAGGGGGCCTTTCACGGCTGCTGCTCTGGGAGGGCGGGGACCGGCGTCCTGCTCAGGAGGCCGCTCTGGCTGCACCTGGAACCAGCCTCGCCGGAGACCGTTTCTGGGGCTGCCGCGGGAGCCATCCCAACGGCCGCGTACAGAGATGAACCAGAAAGCTCTCTCGGAACAGCTGTTTCCTTCTGGAAGAAACGCTACCTGTGGATGGGCGGATGTATGGTGTCAGCAGGTTTGGAAGGCTGTGAGAGAGACGGACAGACAGCCCTGGTTGCACAGGGGTTGCTCAGAGGCTCGGAGAAAGGGTGGCAGGGAAACACTCTAGACACTCGGCCTGTCTGGACCGGGGGCCGTGGAACCACCTGAGCACGTAGCTAATTCACAAGTGGCTTCACCCTGCAAAAGGCGTCTCCACGGTCCAGTGTCGCCAGGGACACGTGGGTGGGGCGCCTGCACTGGGGGAGGGTGCTCATGTCACAGCTCCGTCTCCGCAGATGTGGCCCTGCGATGCAGGAAGCCCACGGGGGCTGCGGGCGCCCTGGGTTTGAGCAGCGTTCTGTGCACCGGGTACCGTGCCGTTCCCCTTGGACAAAAGTGCTGCTTCTCTTTTCACTGAGCAAATGGTTCAAAATGGTTCCCAGAGCAGGACGAGGGGGCAGCAGCCCCTGCTGGCCTGGCTGTGCCTCCCGCAGGGGGAGCAGGAGAAGCCCCTGGAACGTTCTCCACCGTCCCTGCCAGACTGATGACACCAGCTCCTGTGCATCTGGGATGACAGGCCATTGTGCCAGGTGTCAGCTGAGGACACACACTGAAGCCAGTATTTTGTCACTGGTGACATGGGGGTCCTGGCTCTATGACCCGCCCCAGCCCCCATAATAACAACAAAAATGACCCCAAATGGCCAAAATGTAAATGTACAGGAGTGCTGGGTGAGAGGGAAACTTCCCGAAGTGACAGGGCTTTGTCCCTTGTGCCCATGCAAACCACAGGGGACGGCCGGCCTTCTCCAGGAGGGGCTCTGAAAGGGGGCTCGGGGGAGGGGAGGGCCAACCCTTCGTAGCCTAAAAACGAAGAGGCTAAGACATACTTCAGAATGACTTCAAAAGATTATTCGGTTTCGCTATTTGCCCCATAATGGCCTCTAGCTTTGTTCCCTCAGGCACATTAACTGCTCCGAGCCGGTTTATTTTTTAGTGTGCAAAATAGGGATAAAATCACCCACCTCCCATGGAGTCGTTGCCAGCTGGGAAAGGGACGTGTATGACGAGGTAACATCTGTTGACCTGGAAAGAATGGCCATTAGATGTTCTTAGATGAGAAAGGAAAATTGCACGATGGGAATAATAGCAAACACCTGCCTGGCATGTGCTAGGCTCTGTGTGCAACCCGCACAGCAGCACCGTGTGGCAGGCGGCGCTGTCAGTCCCATTTCACACTTGAGCAGACAGACGCACAGAGAGGCCAAGGAACTTGCCCAAAGATGCACAGCTGTAAGTGGGCATCGCCAGGGTTTGAAGCAGCCTGGCTCTAGAGAAGCATGTGCAGACACAGCAGGGCCCATAGGTCAAGTCGGTGGCCTTGGAGTAGGAGTCGGGTAGAAGCAGGCAGAAAGGGGAGACTAGTCGTTGCACATACTGATAGTCTTCTGCTAGTTGTCATTCTCAGGATGAATAAACATTTTTTGAAGAAAGAAAGTGCTTTTCCCCACTTTTCTGTTCTTGGAGTCTGTTTGGCATCTTTATGAGATTGGCACAGACGGCGTAGGCCGTTTTGTGACCAGGACTGCTTGTCAGGAAATCAGCGGTATAGATTTAGGGAGTGTGTTGCATTCCCCACACCTGGCTTGAGCTCTCGGCCCCGTGGGAAAGAGGTCATCCCAGGTCCTCAGCAGGGAAAGGCACAGAGGCTCTTCCCTTAAGACTGGGCACACGGGCCCAGCTGCCACTCTCATGGAGACCCTGACCCCCATGCCAACTCCCCAGGATATCTTGGGAATTTGTGTGATTTCCCAGGGACATCTCCCAAAGGGCAGCCTAATCTCCCCCAAACTGAAGCCACTCACGCATTGTTAGGGCAGGCGGGGTCCCTCCTCCTTGTGGGTGCACTGGGTGAAATGAGCCATCTCCCTGAGTGTTGTAAGCTGGAGTTCATGACTTCCTCTGCAGATGTCTAAGTCTGGGTCCCCAGGAAGCACACTGGGGTCTGCCTGGGGGAGATCCCAGCAAGTAGGAATGGGAGAGTGGGGAGAGCGCAAGATAGTGAGGGGCAGAAGGACAAGGTCGTGTGGATGCATCGTGAGCACGACCCACTGGAGACCGTCAGAGATGTGGGGCAGTCAGCCCACTGGAGGCGGGGGCGCTGGGCAGTCACCCAGGGCCCTTGCCCTTCACTGGTTCCCTCCCACCCCCACGTGGGGTGAGGCACGGCGCCTGGGGTGGGGTGCTGTCAGCACGCTGGTAGGTGTGTCTGCGGCTGCGGGTAGACTCAGGTGGCCAAGGGGATTTGGGCAAGATGTGTGACCGTGCCTTCCCATATAGTCATGTGTTCTTGCATAAAAGGTGCTGGTTCTCTGCAAATCTTCTCTCACTTTAAGGAGTAGCTCTCAGGGAACACAAATGCTGCCGAATCTCTAGGGACGGTTATTATGAAAATTAGCAGTAAGGTACCTGCCATAGTCAGCATTGGCTGAAAATGAACAGATGAACAACAGCAGTTGCTAGAATCTGTGCTTCTCAAACTATAATCTGCATGGATCGGTTAGGGATCTTGTTGAAAATGCAGGTTCTGATTCAGTGTGTCTGGGGTTGGGCCTGAGATTTTGCATTTCTAACCAGCTCCCACGTGATGTCAAGGCTGCTGGTCTGTGGACCACATTTTGAGCAGCAAGGACTTAAATGCATGAAAATGTCTCTTTCATGAAAGCCCTGGAAGTTGGTCTGCTTCTGGCATGCCTTACTTCATGAAGTCCTCAGGGACCTGGTCTCTCCCATCCTGTTTCTGTACTGTGAACAGCCTCCATTCCCTTGCAGCCCCAAATGGCTGCACCAACTCCAGCCATCTCATCTACATTCCATTTAGTAGGAGAGGAAGTGATGAAAAGCAACCAAGTAGTTCTTTTTTAATTTAAACTTTTGATGGATTCACATACGGTTGTAAGAAGTAATCCAGAGAGATCTGGTAACCTGTTACCCTGTCTTTCCCCAGTGATAACGCTTTGAAAAGCAACAGTACAATATCAGCACCAGGATGCTGACATTGTCATAATCCACCAATCTCATTCAGATTTCTGCAGCTTGGCTTGTATTCTGGGCGGGTGCATTTTGTCATGTGCAGTGTCCTCGCCTGTCTGTGTAGGTCTGGGGATCCACACACCGTCACAATACAGATGGCTCCACCAACGTTAGGGTCTCTGGTGTTGCTTTTGTAACCACCCCCAGCCCTATCCCCCATCCCACCCTCATCCCTGGTCCCTAACCTCTGGGAGTATGGGGTAAAGGGTTTTGACCAAGAGTCTTTCTGATACTCATGTTTTTTCTATTGAGATCTACTTTACGTACAACAGGATGTACAGATTTTAAACGTACAGTTCAGCGAGTTGGATGGATCCTACAGCCGTGCAGTTCCCCACGCACCCAGAAGGCTCATCCGTGCCTCTCTGTGGTCAGGGCCCCTGGCCCCCCACAAAGCAGTGTTCTGATTCCTACCTCCACGTTCATTGACCCGTCCCGTTCGTTGACCCACCCTTGAGCTCCATGTAGCAGGGTCCCAGGGCAGGCGCGGTATGTCTGGTGGCTTTGGTCGACATGCTCATAAACGTCATCCATCAAATGGTGTATATCAATACTCTTTTTTATTTTATTTTTTAAAGCATTTTTTAAGATTTTATTTATTTATTTGACAGAGAGAGATCACAAGTAGGCAGAGAGGCAGGCAGAGAGGAGGGGGGGGAAGCAGGCTCCCCGCTGAGCAGGGAGCCTGACGCGGGGCTCGATCCCAGGACCCTGAGATCATGACCTGCGCCGAAGGCAGAGGCTGAACCCACTGAGCCATCCAGGCGCCCCCATCAATACTCTTTTTTAAAAAACAGCCCCTCATTCCATTACTTGCACACGATGTGTGTGTCCTTTCGCCTGCCGAGGACACTTGGGTGTTACTGTGAATGAGCTGCTGTGAACGTCCCGGTACTAGTGTTTTTAGGGACGTCTGCTTTCTGTTCTTTGGGGTAAATGCCGGGGAGTGGAATGGCTGGGCTGCAGGGTAGGAACGTGCTTTACTTGATGAGACTGGAAGTGGGTTCCAGAGCGGTCCTGCCACTTAGAGCCTCACAGCGTGCTAGCGTCGCGGCTCCCCACGTCCTCGGTACCTTGTGTTAGCGCCGCTGGTGTAGATTTGGGCTGTTCTGGTGTGTGTGCTCCTGTCTCCTTGTGCTGTCAATGGGCGTTTCCCTGGTGACCAGTTATGTCGGGCGTCTTTTCATGTGAGAAAATGGCCACTTGCGTGTTATCCTCTATGAAAGGTCCGTTCTAGTTGTTTGCCCATCTTGAAATGGTAGTAGTTCTCGCCTTTTTAATTACTGAGTCGTAAGAGTTCCAGTATCCCGGGTATGAGTCCTTCATTACATGTACGTTCCTCACAACCCATAGTTTGCCTTGTCATTTTCTTAGTGCTGCAGAAGTCCTAAGTTTTGGTGGAGNTTTTTTTTTTTTTTAATAGACTCCACGCCCGGTCTAGAGCCCAGCACGGGACTTGAACTCATGACCCTGAGATCAAGACCTGAGCTGAGATCAAGTCGGACACTTAACCGACTGAGCCACCCGGGTGTGCCCAGTTTTGCAATCCTTAATGCGCTCATTAGTGCTCTGTGGGTCCTTGCTAACACATCGCACTGTCTGGTGTCTTGCCTCCATTCAGGTGCACAGTCCGTGTCAAGTACAGTCTGTGTGTGGGGTCACGTCAGTGTCAGGGTTCACTTGTTTCTCCCAAAGGACGTCTGGTTGGTTGTTCTGTCCTTCCTGCCACTGAATTAATAATCATTGTTTATTGCTGATAGTTGATATCAGTCATTCTGTATGTTTTGCTTGATTGTTGAGCTAGAGGCTTATCAATTGTATTAATCTTTTCAAAGAAATGACCTCTGGCTTTTAACTTTTCTCTGTTACTTGGTTTTTATTTCCTTGATTTCTATTCTTTATTTTCATTCTTCCACTTACTTTGTGTTTAACTTTCTCCTTTTCTAGTTTTCTAACGTGGATGCTGAGGTCATTAACCGCAGCCTTTGATGTTACTGACGTAGCATCAAAGCTATAAATTTCTCTCTCAGACTCGCTTTAGCTGCACTCTGCAGATTACATGACACTTTGCTTTCACCGCTCTTCATCACAAAGTATTTTGTAATTTCCCCCTGTGACTCCCGTGACCCATGGATTATTTGGAAATGGGTTTCTTACGTTCCAAGTGGATTGTGATGTTCCCAGTGATCTTCCTGTGGTTTGTCTCTAGTTTAATTCCGTTGCTGTCGGCGTGCACAGGCTGCACGTTCAGCTCCCCGTGGTTTGCTGCTGTGGTCCCACACGTGGTCTGTCTTGGTGGGTATTTCACGTGGGCTCAGCAGGAAGGAGCGCGGCATGGCTGTTCAGTGGTCGTAAGGTCAGTTAGGTCAGATGGTTGACAGGTTTGTTACAATCTTTTATATTTTTGCTTGTTTCTCTTGCCTAATCAGTCCATCAATTACTGAGAGCGGAACTGTTGAATCTCCAACTATGACTGTGGAGTTTTTTGTTGCTCCTTTTTTTTTACTATAAAATTTTGCTTCATGGTATTTTGAAGCACTGTTATGAGGTGTTTACGTGTTTACTTGTTCACAAAGATTAAAGTGTGTATTTATTAATCACTGTATACACACCAAGTGTAGTATGTGTGTGTGCACTAGGTGGACACGCGCTGCGTGTGTAATCGTCATACCTGCTGCACGTGTGTCGTGTGTGTCAGTACTGACACAGCGTATGTCTAGACGGCTCGCTCCCATCTCTGTGCCCCATCCGTCCAGTTTGTATCGCCTTACCCCCGTCCCCCTCAGAGACCCCCTTTTATTCCAGAGTTTCTTTATACATGTAAGAGAAAATGCAAGTCTCTCCGTTCTTATTCCCCCTGCACCGAAGTCAGCACGTGACGTGTGCTCTTGTGCCTGTAACGTTTCCCCGTAACGCTGTCCTGGTGCCATCGTCACGACAGCGCTGCTGAGTTTCCCTGGGACGGCTGTGGGGCGCTCCCCGCTGGGGACATGCGGCTGGTGACCCCATGGGCTGTTGCACGGTGCTGCCGCCACTCTCTTCACAGGGGGAGACTGTGAGCTCGCGCCATTTAACAGTCCCCACCCCACCCCCCCGTCACAGGGCTCAGATGTGGGTCCTGCCCTCCCGGAGCATCCGGGTTCACGGTGCTCGCCCGCGGCCACCCCGGCAGCCCACGAACAACGTTTGTGTAAGGAGTCCCTTTTCAGAAATACCCTGGACACAGCGGTGGTGTTTTGCAGCCGCTGCTTCTGTATTCCGCACTGTAGTCTAGTGATGAACCCCCTGGGCTCCCAGCTCCGCTGCTAATTCACTGTGCGCCTTTGCAAGGACTCTGCTTTGAGGCATTGGGACCGTAATAGCCAACACATCCCGGGGTGCTCATTATGTACTCAGCATGACTCTTAAGAGCGTTGCATATTCAATCCCACTTACTTGACAACGTTATGAGAGAGGTCACATTATCTACTCTGTAGTAAATCTTTATGAGGCACAGAGAGGTTAAGTAACTTGCCTGGGGTCACACAGCTCAACAGAGCCAGCATTCATTCCCAGCAATCGATCTGGCTCCAGGTTATTGTGAGGATTAAACACATCAGTGAACACTACATGTTCAGACAGGGACCAGATACCTACTATGTGCTCGCTAAAGATTAGCTCTTGTCAGCCTTACCTGCGGAACTGGAATACGGCTAGTCTTGCCTAGGCGGAAAATACCGTGCACATTTAGAGCAGCGATTCAGATTCACCCTGAACAATTTTTGAGTGCACTAGGTCCATGGGAGAGGCAAGTGGAAGAGCAGCTTGCTGGAACAAGGTGGGAAGCGCCAGGTGAGTGGGAGAGCCTGGGTCATCCTGTTAATAGAAGCTGAGGTAGAGCCTCTCTTCCTACCCTGTAACCCAGGACGCTGTCAGCATGAGATGTGCAAATGACTTGGAGTCCCTTCGCTCTTCTTTGCAGCAAACAGAGAAGCGGAGAAGTTAGCAAGCTTGTTTTGGCAGAGGAAAAAACACAAAATGCCCAAACCACAAAATTCTCAAGAATATTGCTAAGCACTAATTTCACTAACATGTTAGACAGCCTTTCGGATCTAGGCAATCTTGTTCCTCGGCTGGAAACAGTTCCCGAAAGCCATGTGATCCCAAACCCACCCTGGGCATGTGGGGATAATGAGGAAATCAGCTCTTGCCTCCCTCGCCTTCTAGCCGAGCCAGGGGGGGCATCCCCTAGTGCTCCAGCCCAGGGCCCACCCAAAAGATGCCGGCTGCTCTGTGCAAGCCTCCGCCCCATGCTCTTGAACGCACTTAAGACCCCACGGTTTCTGGGCCCTGGAGGTATGAGCACAGCACAACCCATTCCCCGGGTCAGAGCCGTAGGATCAGAAAGCCGGCTGTAGGGTGCAGACATGTCTCCTTGTGGGCACATTCCCTTGTCGTTCAAGGTCAGCATCCCGATCAGAACAGGCTAAGTAATGAGGCAGATAGGCTACCATTCCTGTTAAGAAGGTAATGAGTCACAAATGCTATTTCGATGGTTTTCTTTGAAAGAAATACACATAACCAAACCAATTTTAATTAAAGATCTTGTCTTTGTAATCAGGCAGCCACAAATGAAGGCCAAAGTGCTTTCATGTGGAATAATATATACAGAGCTGAACTGGTTTTCCCATAAAAGGGCAGAGCTTTTTTTTTTTTTTTCAAATAAGAAAGTAGTTTGTTCCTAACAATGCAGGGGACGCAACAAAAAGCTCCCTCCACAAAGTATGAAACTGGCAAGTGCTCTTGCTCCCTCCATGGGTGCCGTTTGTGGATGTTAAACCAGTTGGAACGTTTGCCAAATTTACATCCAGCTAGGACGATCCCAGCCTTTGAGATTAGACATGTGATCCTCATTTTTCAGCAAAAAACGTAGTCGAAAACCGAATAAACATACCTACACGTACATCTAAAGCAGAAATGGTGGAGAAATGATTGTAACACACCACAGTGTGTATTGCTGCAGAAGAAACAGCCCGAACATCAAAAATGATGTTTTGATTTTTAGTTTTAAATGTCAACAGAATTGAAATACCTCTCCTAAATGTGTCCTCCGAAACCAACGGAGGAGATCATCGTTTTTGGTTAAATATGCATGTAATTTAATAATCCACAGAAGGCAAATGCATCTGAAGTGGCCTGAGCTCCATGCATGCTTGCTTCTTGACAGCGTCGGATCGCGTCTTCATTAAAGAGGGTCTTGGGGTGGCTGCCCGTGGAGCGGCCTGCAGACAGCTCCCACCATATGGCCCCGAGCGTGTCTTCAGATGGCTGGCTGGCCTCTGGCCAGGGAGGGCTTCGTGGGCAGCGGTCATCTTGAGTCCTCTTGGCTTCCCCAGTGCAGGAGCCTCGATGCACTTGGCCACTGTCTGCTGGGCCGGGTGAGCCTCGGGCGGCAGCAGGCTGAGGTGTCGATGTGGACTGTTGGGGGCTTTTGGCTTCTTCAGGGGAATGACTAATGGTCTGACCGATGCTGAACTTTGCTATCCGGCAATGTCAAGAACGCGGGATGGGCACAGAGCCCCAGGGCTGGCTCTCAGTGTAGGGGAGCCCCTGTTCTGAGGGACAGGACGAGCACAGAGCCCCAGGGCTGGCTCTCAGTGTAGGGGAGCCCCTGTTCTGAGGGACAGGACGAGCACAGAGCCCCAGGGCTGGCTCTCAGTGTAGGGGAGCCCCTGTTCTGAGGGACAGGACGAGCACAGAGCCCCAGGGCTGGCTCTCAGTGTAGGGGAGCCCCTGTTCTGAGGGACAGGACGAGCACAGAGCCCCAGGGCTGGCTCTCAGTGTAGGGGAGCCCCTGTTCTGAGGGACAGGACGAGCACAGAGCCCCAGGGCTGGCTCTCAGTGTAGGGGAGCCCCTGTTCTGAGGGACAGGACGAGCACAGAGCCCCAGGGCTGGCTCTCAGTGTAGGGGAGCCCCTGTTCTGAGGGACAGGACGAGCACAGAGCCCCAGGGCTGGCTCTCAGTGTAGGGGAGCCCCTGTTCTGAGGGACAGGATGCACCCCGGCAGCCAGCAATCCCGCTGGACCCGCGTGTAGCGGCTGCCGGGCGGGGCCACACAGCCAGCTGCGTCTCCCAATTTCCGCTCCTCCCCCCCTCCGTGCCGCTTCCCCTGTGGGAGCAGCCCTGCGTGTGCGATCGAGCCCCGGGGAGGGGAATAGCAAATCACGTCTCAGTCTTCTTTGGGGAGGGCATGCTGTGCGGCCACGACAGCCCTCTCTGCTTGCTCCTGGGTCTTGGGCTCCAGGTGCATTTCCCAGCCCGGCAAGTGCTGGAGAGCCCCCAGCGGCACCTCCTCGTGGGTCGGCACACGCCGCGTGCTCGGTACACGCTGGCCCTCATCGTCCCCATTTTGAAACGCACGGAGTGCTGGAGGGTTCTGCTCTGCCACAGCGGGTAGCAGCATGGGTGCGGGAGTCAGACAGTGTCCACCGCGGGCATTGGGAGTGTGGACAGCTGCTTCTCTGTAAAATGGGGATAAGTGTCTCTACTCCAGCCCCGGTGGCGGCCGTGCCGTAGCCTCCATCTCTGTGCTGATCCCGCCCCACGGACTTGGAGTGAGCTTTTCCACCCACATGGATCACACCAGATGTTTTTTTGAGAATACAGGTAAACTCACAGAGCGCTCTCTGCTCAGGAAGTCGGCGTGGTCACAGGACACAGGGTGACCACAAAGACCAGGAAGTTTGGTCCTTGCTCCAGAGCTGGCTCACTGGCTGGGGGATGGACCCGTCCCGTTAGACAGCCTCTCCCGTGCCTGGGGAGGACGCCTGTCGAGTCACAGAGCTGGGCGCTTCGTTCTGCCCTTCCTGCTTGCTAGCACACTGGGGCTTGCTGACGTTCCAGAGAGAAGGAGATTGTCTGAACCTAAGAGGAAGGCGCTGACCATCTAGTCAAGGAACTCGTGGCCCCCAGGGCTAAGGAGGCAGCATGAACTGACCTGCAAAGCCGCTCCCAGAGGCTAAGATCCACAACTGTGACTTTCTCCGTAAGCCTGTTAGCAGGTGTCTACTAGTCTTCAGAATCAGAAGACAGCACGCATGCGTGGAAGCCACATGGCCTTGTGCTATGCCGTGAGCGATGAGCCTCTCCCTCTGAATCAAGGATCCAACTCAGATTTCACAGATCCAGTGCAGGTGGTCCCCCACCTCCCCGAAGGACCCAAAGCTTCCCCACACATGCCGCGCTCCCTCGGGCCTGCCGTCTCCCTGAAATGTCGCTGCTGCCTGCCTTCCCCAGGCCAACACTCCCTGCGGGTCACAGTCATCAACAGCCTCCTTGGCAAGGCCTCATCTAATCACCAAGACCAGGCATGGGTCCCTCTGTACAGCTAGTACTGCATGCCCCCTGAGTAGTGTCATTACCTCTTGTATGGGTTTTAATTATCTTCAGCTAGAAACAATAGACACCCAGGGGGGGTTTGTTTTATTTTTCACACAAAGTCTGGAGGAAGGGAGATCGGGGCTCTCACATTGCATCTCCTCCATAACATCCTCAGGACGTTCTATTAATTCTGCCTAATTAATCCACCACGTGTTGCCCCTTTGCCCAAAGCCACCTTTGCTCAAGATGGCCAGTTCAGCACCGGCTGTCACATCTGCATTCCAGCCAGCAGGAAGGAAGACCTGTGAGAGGAAAGGACAGAGGGCTCGGGTCAGCTGTGTCATCGTTCAAGGAAGGGTCCACCACATTCTGCTTACTTGATTGTCAGAGCATAATCACCTGGCCACCTCTAGCTGCAAAGGAGGGGGGCGCAGAGTTTGGATTCCGGGTTGTCACGTGCCCAGCTGCACACAGGCTCTGTTCCCATGGAAGGGGATGGCAGACATGGGGGACAAGAGGAGATCTGTGCTTTCCTAAAGCCCAGTTGAGAGCCAGGACTGTCAGAGATTCTCAGTAAGTCAGAGATGTTTGAACGAGTGAGTGAATGGATGCACAGTTGGCAGTGGGACCTGGATGGGAGGCAGAAGTGTGATGGGGCCTCACGGCAGTGCAGGCTCAGGGCGCCCCCCTGCTTCGCTGCTGAGCTGCAACGTGCCAGGGAGCAGTGTTCTTCTGATCGGAGGGGCGAAGAGGGTCCGGCAGCTTTGACTTCAGACCTGCATAAGGGCCAGGTCGTGAGGAGGCCTGCGGGGGATGGAGGGTCACAGAAGCTCCCCGGCGTCTCTGGGGTGGGTCCCCACTTGCCTCGCCTCTGCTCTGCCCCACCTAAGTGCCCGATGGCCTCTCCTACCCCTGGGTCTGGGCTGGCAGAGATTTAGCAGGCCACCTGCCTGACTGCCTGCGCTTCATTTATCCCGTGTCATTGGGGACCCCCTTTGCAGACAGCGGTGCTGTGGGATCATCTTTTATGACCTACTTAGCAGGAGACCCCCCCCAGATGGCAGGGAGACTTGGGGCGGTCTGCTTCCCACAGCAAGGCTCCTTGTAGTGGAGGCTAGGCTGCTGGATGTCTGGAGAGAAGGGAGGACAGAGGAGAGCGGAGGGCGGGGACTAGAGGGTGGATGCTCCCGCACTTGGCGGGACCACGAATGGAAGAGGCAGGAAAGGCTGGAACCACCCACACACTTCGCCCATATGGCATCACAGCCGTGGCTCCTTCAGCTCTCCTTGGGGCCCCAACACGCAAAGGACCCACGTCCCTGCCCCACCCCCCACCCCCAGCCTCGCCTGCGTCCTCCATCCTCGCCCCGGCTAGCCAGGAGAGAATTCCGGAGAGCCGGAAGACCTTGCAGCTATGGTCTCCAGCGTCCTCCTCTGACAGAAGGGGACACCGAGGCTCCGAGAGGGGCACGTGTCACCCACAGTCCCAGAACAGCTGGAACTGGACCCGAAGCTTCCTGCCTTCCAGGTCACTGGTGTCCTTATTAGGTCCCCCAGAAGGGCCTGTCCTCTTGCCTCAGGTACACCTGGACCAGGAATACCACCCATCCTGGACGTCAGGAATTTACCCTGATTTCCCACTGGGAGGCTCGAAGCGCCTTGTTGCATGATTTCCTACACCCCATTCAGATCATTGCGGGAACTCCTTGCGAGGATCGTGCCTTCCTTCTTCAGATGGGAGAATGGAGGGAGGGAGGAGTCAGTGAGGGAGTGACAGCCCAGAAAAGATGCCCTCCAACCCAGAGATGTCTCTCCTTCGGCCGCCACCGAGGCTGCTCCCAGTCCCCAGAGGCACTGGCTGCCTGGGGCATTGCTTCCGCACGCCCTCTGCCCCTTGGGAGCTCTCTCTCAGCTGACTGCACATGTCAGAGTCACTAAGGAGACGTCTCCCAAACAGAAACCCCTCGAGTCTCCAAGGACCAAGTGGTCCCCAAGCCGAGGCAAGCTGAGCCAAACTGAGGTGGGGCTCCTGCCGGGGTGGCCATGTGGGCAAGTGCAGACACGCTCTGAGCTTCAGGGGACCCCTGTTCAGGAGGACGAGGGGTGGGGCTGCGTGCTGCCCTCCTTCCCACCGTGGCATCCCGTTACTCACTTTTTCCTTGGAAGTCAGTTGCAGGACCTGCCCTAGGTTGTAGTCCGGTTTAGCTTCCCGCTCAGTGGTGGACATAAGCACAAGCCTGCAGCCCTTGCCTTCTTGCTGGGATGGGGTGCGTCGCCCAGCAAGTACCCTCGTGGAGGGGGGTAGCTCGTGAACGTGGCCCCTGCTAATTATCCCTCCTGGTTGTTCGGCCCAATAACTGTTGCATTTGGAAGTAAATGACACACTTTTCCTACATCTGCTCCAAATTTGCATTTCAGAAATTAGAGAACTTAGTTACGTGGTATTACATGGCAGTCTGGGCCGGGTCTTGGAGTATGAAACTGATTGGATATTCTGCCCAAAATAAGAGGAGTTTCGAGCTCTTTCCAGGAAATTGAGTGGAACACCCAAACTGACATCCAATATTAAATATTATATTTGTATAGTTGTTCTGTAGAGTTCCCTGGCATCCAACATCTGAGAGCAAAATTTATAAATGGGGAAATTGAATACCTGGTTAGAATGATGCTCATCAGGGCTAAGAAATTAAAATATTACTGTATACACTCCAAGTCAGGCTGCTTATAAAGGTAGAGCTATTAAAACATGATTAGCTGAACCGTATTTTGTCTCAAAAATGTCATACACCATTAAAGTTGAGAAGACTTTGATGCAAGGACCCCTGGCAAAGTCTCTGCCCTGTCAGCAGCAGTGTGCTCGGGCATGTTCCCTGCAAACATACAGTCCTGCCGAGTGGGCGGGGGGAGGGGGGGCGAGGGGATGGGGAGCCGCCTGGGGCAGCAGGGTGCCCTGGGATTGCCGGGGCACCCAGCACCTCCAGACTCTGGTTCCCAGGCTCAGGAGCACATGACAGCGGGAGGATTCAGTCCAGGGTAGATTCGTCAGAGCCGGCAGGGCAGGAGCAGGACTGGGTGCAAAATTTAAGGGAATGCCGAAAAAATCTTGGTAATCGAGAAGTTAATATTTTAGTGTAGTATTTGAAAACAAAAATAAACTAGCCTACTACTGCCTGCTGCCTGGCCCTTTTGTAAGTAAAGTTTTATTGGAACCAGGGCCAAGATGAGGGTGTGGCAAGTAAGGCAGGGTTGTTCAAGTTCAGGATCAGATTCTGCTCTTACTAGAAATTCAGTGTTTTGTTCATCATGGATTTTTTGGTATTATTTCGAGTTTTGGGATGTCTGTTTAAGTTTCGGGCCCAAGGCAAGCATCCCACTCGCCTTGCCTGGCCAGGGGTGTAGTTTTGGGTGGTGTACTCCCACCCCCACCCCCAGCAGGACAGGATGGTGGCCCCTCTGCCAGTGTCCCCATGAGGCGACTGTGCTTGGAATCCGGGGCGCATGGTGGGTGTGGTGGGAGCACAAAGGCCTTGCAGGAGAGCCCGACCCCATCCCAAAGGTCAGCCACCCCTGTCTGATCCACTGCTGTGAACACTGCACTGAAAACGACTGAAGGCAAGCCCCCCATCCCACCCTACCCCCAAGCATCACCCGGGGTCCCTGAGCACTGTTCTTAGCTGCTGGCCTTAGGGCCCCCTCTAACATCTGCACCACTCCCTGCGTCCTTGGGTGTGACGTGCAGCCTGGAGGGTTCTGGAAAGCCTGCAGTGGACTTGGGAATGACCGGGGCTCACCCTGCAGGATGGGAGAGGATTAGAACCTGGCCCCGCCCGTTATCCGGTCCTGCTGCTGCGCCTTGAGCCTCTGCGTTTCTCGTCTGAACTTGGTGGGGACCACAAAACCTGTCCTGCCCCATCCCTGGATTGGAGCTCCTTAGACCTCAGGCTCAGTGGGTGAAGGTGCTCCTGCTCTAGAGAGCTATGCACAGACCCAAAAGCAATGTTCTCTTGTAGAAAGGGGGTCAGAGATGGTAAGCATCTTATCCGGGATCGCACAGCTGATGATTGGGGCGGGGTGCATCTCCAGGAAATTCCAGGTCTTGGTCTCCACCAAATGGGGCCTTGGGATATGTGCTGAAACCGAAGGCGGCTTCCCACCCCAAAGTTTCTGGTTTGGGAGGTCTGGGCCAGGGCCCGAGAACTGGCCTTTCTAACCCATTTCCGGGTGCCACCGTGCTGCAGTCAGGGACTTCACTTTGGAAACCCTCTGCTGAGGGCGCCTGGGGAGGAGTTGGAGGGAGGGAAGCCTCAGGTGAGAGAACGGAAGCTGGCACCAGACCACGCCCCTCCTTTGCAGCGGACACCCCCACTGCCAAGCAGGGGCCTGCTGGGCAAGCAATGTTTCCCAAATGCTGAGGCTGCACCGGAAGCCGCTCTAGACGACGTGGATTCCCGGACCCCACCCCAGACCTGCTGAATCAGAGCGCGGCCAGGGATGGGCATAGTCGGCTTTGCCTCCCCCTCCCCCGTGATTCTGATGCCCACGAGTTAGAGTTAGAATTACCGCCCCCCCCCACTTATCTGTACTGGGGAGGGAGCTGTTTCTACACCCCAGTCCTTGCGCCCAACCCCACAGCACTGAAACCCAGCATCTGGGAGTCAGCGCCGGCATCTCTCGCTCATGGAACTCTCCGGGTGATGCTAACACACCACCAGGGCCAAGAAGGTGTGAGCTGCAGTCTCCGAGTGGAGACCCCAGCGGCACGGAGTGGCGCCTACGCAGGCAGCCGAGTGAAGGGCCATAGCTGATGAACAGCCATCTGAGAAGCGGGCAGATCTGGAGCATTCGCAGAAAATTGTATGTGGGGACGTTGGGCAGGGCACCGTTATTCTGTAGGGCTGGATTTTCCTTTAAACCACTGAGGCCTGGAACGGGCCCAGATATAATAGAATTGGCCATACTGCCCACTTAGGGCACTGACCACGCAGCCTCATAAACGGGCAGAGACCTATAAACTGAACCAACAGCAGCCCCCCTACCCCCCGCGCCTGCCTGTTTGGCTTGGCAGAGCCGAGACTTCGTGCCTGGCCTTATTAGTGTTACTATGGGTTCTTCGGGTGACTCACCTCCGACATGTGAGCCTTCCCCTCGCTGCCTGAGGAGGAAACCTCTCTGACGTCCGTGTGGCCACTGAGATTCGCCAGGGTGGCTGCGGCCCTTGGGCCATAGTCCCTGGGCTCAGGCCACTTGGAGGCCTGGCCCACCGTTGTCCTCTGGGGTCTTGCTCCTTGGTGTCGGGCACACGGTGTCCCCTTCGCTGGTGCGCTCTGCTCAGTGCAGGCGGGAGGGAGGGGCGCCAAGCTCTGGAGGGGACCGAAGCCACTTGGGGGCACTGCTTCTGGCCGAAACCGGGCAGGTCCTTTGGCCAGACTGTGCCCTTTGCTCAGCCATAAGCCTGGGGAAGAGAAGTTGAGTTGGCCTTCCCTGTTGGGCAAACTGGGCGTCTGGAGTGTGAGGCAAGCCTGGCCAGGTTCAAACCTTTACTCTGACCCAGGAACACTGGCGGTCGTCATGTGTGGCTGAAAACCACCTCCACCACCAGAAAAAACCCAAATAAAACCGCCTCACTGTGCCTCAGTTTCCCCATGTGGGAAAAGGGAATCATAACCAGAGTGCCCCATAGGACTGTTCAAAATACATTAGGGATCTGGCCACGTAGTGCAGACCCTCCTGAGTTCCCAGGAGGCCTCTATTCATCTGCCCACCCCTCTAGTCACCTTTTTACAAAAATGTTTTAATTTTAACTTTTTTTTTTTTGGCCAGCACTAGATTTCACCTCCAGTGAATTAACCTCCAGTTATTAACCCAAATGCCTCTGTTTAAGGTTTTTGCAGTGTACCTTTGCAGCCCCCCGTAGAAAGGCAGCTGGCCCTTCCTTGAGAACCTGATGGGCAAAATCAGAATCTGGAAATTTCTAGGCAGATAAGAAGGGACTATGGGGGTCTCCAAGGAGGGGGAGCTGCAGGAGCAGAGGTGCCCCACGAAGGACTAGACTTGCCAGGGGCAGAAGCTGCATGCCACTCCCCCTGCCTCCCCCCACCCCCATCGGGTTTGACACGAAGCCCGCTCATTGGCGCCCCGCAGCTGGGCGGTTGCTGTCCCCTGGGTGCCATCCTTGGCACCTTCCTTGTTGCTGCTGTCTGTTGAGGGTCAAGTAGTGACACCACTCCTCAGGACCCAAAGGACCTGTGAGAAAACTGGCTTTCCCTCCTTGTGAAGAAGATAGCCCAGGGGTGGGGGGGGGCATTGTGTTCCCTAGCTTTCACTGTGGGATTGTTCAGGCACGCGGGGAGGTTGGAAGGGGCTTCCAGCAACACCCATACACCAACCCCCACCCAGATTCCAGCTTATACCTTGCTATTCTTGCTTTATCTGGTAACTGTCCATCTGTCCATCCCTCCGTCCATCACTCCTATATCAACTTTTATTTCATTTAATTTTTTTATGTAAACATCAGATGCTTTGCTTCTGAGATGGACTTATTTTCCCTAGGTATCTCTGTTTAAGGTTTGAAAAAGGTGAAGTCCCTACAGAAATGCGGCTAGCTGTTCTTGATTTAACTCTCTCCTAATCACACATGCACGTGAGTGGTAGGCCAGTTACGTGGGACAGCGACTCTGCCAGGTTCCGCCCCTGCCTCTCATCTGCATCTCTTTGTCTCCTCCAAAAATTAAACTCCATTTTCTCAAGTGCAAAAATAAAGCAAAAATTTTAAAACTCTGAGCAGGTTTCTTCTTCCCCTCTGTAATATCATTCATTCATCCATTCACCCATTCAACCATCCATCCATGCACCTACCTACCCATCCACCCATGTACCCATCCACCCAACCACCCACCCACCCATCCAAACATCCATTTCTGCAGAAAACATTTACCTAGAACATCATCTTTAGTCACCATTTGAACCTCATTTAATCACATGATAACTGTTATTACGTCCTTTGGACACGTGAGGAAAGTGAGACACAGCAACTTGTCCAATGTCATAGAACTCTCACAGGCAGTGCAGGCATTTGACCGCCCCACAGCAGTGCCTGGAGCTGTGTGGCTCCTCCCCCTGTAGGGACCTGGCTGTTCCAAATGGGCAAGAATGCAAGTGGGCGATTCCTTCCTCCTTGGTGTAATTGTGACCTCCGAGTGTGACATCGTTGCCCCCGCAAGATTTTAGAAAACCCCCCAAGCCAGGGAGTTTCCCTCCTGGGGAGCTGGGGTTTGGCCTTGCCTGTGTCTAGAATCCAGGAAGGGTCAGTTCTGGATTCAGAGCCTTTTCCTGGAAAGAGCATGTCCCACGCACTAGAGTCTCGTGCAGTCGTGTCTGGGAACAAAACCGCATTTCCTGTGTTTACCGAAGCTGCTCTGAGGGATGAGTGGGGACCCAGGTCACCCCCCCCCCCGCTCAGGCACATTCCGAGCGAACCAGCCACCCCAGGAAGTCAGTCAGGGTGAGGTGGAGGGCACGGGGCAGGTGCTGGGCTGGGGCTGCATGGCATGCGCCTTAGGACCTGGTGGGACTGGCCGTCTGAGATGGTGGTGGTGAGGAGCCCGCCCTGCAGTGGGACCGCGCTGGCTGGAGACCTCTCAGGCTGGCACTCAGTAACTAGAGTGAGGCCGACCACCATCGCCATCACCATCGCCATGGATACAACAGCAGCTGGTGCTGCTGTTCCAGTAACTTCTATGGCCAAGCACTTGGCCCGGGCCGTCTCTCTCTGAGGCAAATGTCACCATCATCCCCATTGTAGCGACAGGGAAACTGAGGCAGAGTTGAGTGACTTCTCCCCAGGTCGCAGGGCAGCCATGGGCTGAAGGGCACAGAGCCTGGGCTCAAACCGGGGGCTCTCTGAATCTAAAAACCTCAGCTGCTAAGTCACATGGAGGGCTCACTCAACTGGTGAAGGCTCGTAAATCCCACGGACAGATGGGGAAGCTGAGGCTGGGCAGACCAGCAGCCTGGCTGGCTCTCATCTGAGTGGGTGGCAGGGGGTGGGGCTTGTTTATGCACTCAGACATTTGCGCCTTGCATCTTACCCCCAAAAGAACAAGTAAAACAGAATATTGAACCAAGCAACCGCCATGCACCTCTTTGGCTGAGTCCGTGGGTAGCACCCCTTCCTCACCCCCCTCCTCTGGCTGGCTCACCCAAGCTGGTCCGTGCCATGAGCCCCCGGTCCCTGGAGCGGGGTGTCTGTGGACAGCTCGAGGTGTGTGCCTTCGCCGTGAGGCCCCCTCCCCCCAGGGCTCCCCCCAGGCCCGGTCTCCATGGTAACTAGGGTGCGTGTCTGGACCGTGCAGGAGGACCCTAGATATACCCTACTTCCTTGCTCTGTGCTTCCTTTGGAAGCCAGTGGAAGGTCAGGGCATCTTCATTCTGAAAAGCAAAGTAACAAAACAAAAGTAACACACAGCGGAAGCCTGAGTTCAGTGAAAACACTCTATGGACACGTTACTCTGTGAGCCCAATAAAGGTGTGTTCACCCATTTCACAGGTGGGGTCACTGTGGTGGGGGATGTTTGTGAACTTGCCCAAAGCTGCCACTGGTGTACAGAGAGCGAGCAGCCCTCCTGAGATCCCGCCTCTGCCCTCTCCCGTGACTCCCAAGCCACCCTCGTGCCCACACCTGCCCCCTGGCTGTCTGAGCCTCCCACCCACTGTGGCCAGCTCCCGCCTGCGCTAGCCTTTGGTCCGCTGGTGCCCACAGGATACACACGTGGGGTCCTGAGCCCCATCGTGCTGCCCCTCTGGTTTAACCAGCCCCCGCGAGGAGCCTCGGAGCACGGTCTGAGCCCTCCGCATGTCTGGGCAGGACGGAAACTGGCTTCCAAAGACCACAGGACCAGGGAGGAGCGGGGGTGGTATCCGGTTGTTGCAGGGGTCACCTGCGTTGCCTTGTGGGAAAACTCAGGAGGAGCTGGTCTGGGGGGGGGCTGGTAGGCCTGGGCCTGAGCCAGCACGTCGCAAACCGCATCTGAGGGGATGTTGAGGCACAGATGGCTGGGCCTGCTCCCCAGCTTCTGCCCTCATCCCTGGAGTTTCAAGAGGGCTGGAGTAATGTCAGAATTTAGTACCTAACAAGGTTCCCGGCTGACACCGTTGCTGTGGCCAGACCTTGAGAACCACCCACTGAGCAACTTGCTGACTAGGTTTTCTTAATGGTGTTTTGGGCCGGTCAGTCCTGCCTGTAGGTGCACAGCGTATCTGAGTAGGGTTCCCAGCCGTGGGACAGAAAACATCATTTCTGAGTGGGGCTGCCACATAAAGCCCCAGCTGAGGAGCTAGCCAAGGCTCCCCGACTTCACGAGGCTGAGCGCCCTGCCGACAGCCAGCACCAGCACACCAGCCCTGCGCCGTGCGAGCTTGGACTTGGGTCCTGCGGCTTCCAATAAAGCTGCCCCAGCTGAGGCCATGTGGAGCTCAGACTAGTGAGTCTTCCTTGCTGAGCTGAGCCTCCACCTCTCATCTGTGAAATGGGCCTAATGATGCCATCTCAGATGAGGTCACGTGTCTACAATACCCCGCATACACCGTGCACAAACCGCGCACGACCAAGTCAGGGCGTGGGTGTTACTGGCATCACAGGGGCCAGTTGAGCAAATGCGTCCTCCCACCCCTGCGTGAAACACGCTGGCCCCACACCGTGAGTTCCTGGATTCATTTCTGTCATCATAAAAGATTGTCTTTCCATGAGCAAGCCTCTACTCATGGCGGCTTGTCAAGAAATTTCTCCCGCTCCCCACCTCCACTCCCCCTCGCCTCCTCTTTGAGATCCAATGGAAATGGTCGCCAGAGCAGGGCCCATTAAAGCGTCAGGGCTGCCAGATTGGCCCTGGTCCCCGTCATCGGGCTCTCTGCTTCGGATGGCCTGGTGGAGGGGTTGGGCAGGTCCTGGCCACCGCCCAGATGTTCGGGTGGGGAGACGTGTCTGCAGTTGGTCGGGGGTGGAGAAGGCCAGGCAGGGAGACAGAGGCGCATGAATAATCCGCTGACCTTTCCTCTCCGTGTTTGGGTGAACATAAGCCTGTTTACAATAAACCCCAGGGAGATTTTTCATCCTTCCAAATGGAACAAGGGTTATGTAAGCAGAGAGACCTCGAGCTCGGCAAACACCTGCTCTAGGGGCCAAATGGAGGGAGATGAGAAGAAATGGAGCCCTCCGTTGACTTGTTGACGTGACGTGGCCTTCATTAAGCTAGAGCCTGCTGGGAAGGGCCGAGGGTGCTTCCCCAGGGGGCACTCCTTCCCTGCACCTGCAGGTCAGGATGAGCTCACAGCCTGGGACCCTGGGGTGGCTGCCCATGCCTAGCTTTTATTTCTCAGTTGCTCTGGGTGTCCCCTGTGTTTAAAAACAGACCTGCAGATATTCTGGTTTCAGTGACTGGGAAGGCAGGAAATCCATGCAGGGAAAAAAAATCAAGAACGATTCACCCCTTGCTAGTTTTTGTCCTTCTGCTTTACGCTATCCTTGGGGGCTTTTAGTGGGCAACTCGACCCAGAAAGGTTAATTTACAGAGACTCATCTTCCGTCTTTGGGTTTGAGTATGTTGTGTTACATAAGATAACGTGTTCTGGAAACATGAGGTCAGCAACCCATATCTTCAGACAATCTATGGGATGTTTTTCTTTTTAAAGATTTTATTTATTTATTTGGGGGGAGTGTATAGGAGCAGTGAGAGAGGGACAAGCAGACTGTGCTGAGCTCAGAGCTGATGTGGGGCCTGATCTCAGGACCCAGAGATCGTGACCTGAGCTGAAATCAAGAGTCGGATTCTTAACCAACTGAACACCCAGGCACCCTAATCTGTGGGATTTTTTAAATAGACGTTCTAGGTTGGTCGGCAACGTGTACCCATTAATGATTAGGGTAAGTCTGGCTTAACCCCACTCAGGTGTGATGTTGTCTTCACCATTTCCCCAGTGGGCACAGACTGGGAAGCTGAGAGTGATTTTAACCTCCAGCTTAGACTGAGCCATGCCAGAGAGAAGAAAGGGTGGTGGCTTATGATATGTCCCAGTATCCCCTTCTTGTTTTTAGATCCTCATTCAGGCATTTGGCGTGTTGTATTTTCAAAAATAGCTACAGCGAGATCTCCCAACCCCCGTGCTCTTCTTACAGTGCCCTACCCCACAGGCGAAGGTCTGAGTTGTCCTCCACTGGAGTCTCAGTGGGCCTGTGACTATAGCTGAAGCAAAGCTGTGTGACTTCCCAGAGCAGGCCCTACGGGGAGGTATAGCTTCTGTGTGGTCCTATTGGGACATTCATTCTTGGAACTTGGCCACCATGATGTAGGGAAGCCCAAGAAGCCCACATTGAGAGGAACCAAGACTGGCTGCCTTCAACTGCACTGAACTCCCAGTTGACAGCCAACACCAACCAGCCAGCCCTGCCCCGCACCATCTTGGACACAGACCCTTCAGGGTCCAGTCCAGCTGCCCCAACTGACTCCTTGTGGAGCAGAGATGATGAGCCTTCTTGCAGAGCCCTGACCAAACAATAGCTTTGTGAGCTAAATACATGTTTGCTGTTTTAAGCCACTAAGTTTTGGGGTGATTTATTACACATAGTACTTGTGTTTCCAATGAAGTAGAAATTAGACTAGCGATCGTAACAGGGAGCGCTCCCCCTTGTCCGTCAGGGTGATGCAAGCTTGGCACGCACATGGCACACAGCATCTCATGGAAGCCTTTCTAGCACCCCAAAGGGCTGGCCTGTTATTGGCTCCTGTTTTATGAGGAAGAGGAAGCTGAGACTCAGACAGGTTAAGCCACTTGTCCATGAGTGTGTGGCCGGGAAGTGCAGGAGCTGGGTGTGTAACTCACCGTGTCTGACTCTGCAGCTGCCTCCAGGCTTATACTCTCCCAGTCCTCAGGCCAAGGCACAAGGCCCTCCTCAGTGGGGCTCCCACCATCCTGGATGTTTCCCCAGTGCATCCACACCTATTCAACAATCCAGCCACATGCCTGGTGATCCCCCATAGACCCCACTTGGGCCTCCTGCCAAACCCTCGCTTTTGCCGTGTCTTCCACCTGGAGTGGCCTCCACTGGAGGAGACTGGCCCATCCAACCAGACCCATTTCGCAGGCCAGCTGCTCTGCAGAGCTTCTCCCACATGCAAAGTGGGTGCTATCTCAGAGCTCCAGGCCTGGAGGAGATCTGGATGATGGCCTTTGGGTGAACACTAACTCTAACCTGCCCAAGGGTGCCCGGATCACAGCCCGCTCTCACTTCCAATTCAGCCTGGCCTGTGCCTGTCTGGCATCATGTTTGAATGTTCTTGGATAACTCCCACCACAGACCATGACACCCTTCGGGGGCAGGGCACGTGTATTCACCCCATTTGAATTTGTGCAATCAGCCCCATGCCTGCCAAATACATGTTGGTTCACTGGACGTCACCCTAGGGAGCTCTTATCAGTGCCAGGCCTCACCCTCACACTGACAAGGCTGGCCCACACGTGTCCGCCCAAACCCCTAGACTCCCGTCTTTCATTTGGTGGAGCACCTCCACTCCCCTGGGTCGGCTGGGCCCACGAGCACCTCGGATCGGGAGGGCTTTGCAGCTCTCCTGTCACAGGGTGTCCCGTGGGGGCCGCAGGGGGCCTCCCTTCAGCAGGAGGCCTTCCTCCCTGGTGCCGGGCAGCTGCTGGGTGACGGCTCACAGCCATGGGCTTGGGGGTCTGCCTCAACCGCATCAGTGCCTGTTCCTGAGTGCAGGGATTCCTGCTCAATATTCCTGTTCAGTAATTCATCCACCCGATGACTGGACAAAGTCTGGTCCCCTGGCATCAGCTCAGGACAAGCCAAGCTCCCAAAGGGCTCCACATGGGATCAGCTGCACCCAGCCTGACTTCTCCAGGCCCCTGGGGTTGGTCCCCATGGGCAGGCCCCAGCCAACCTCCCACGTGTCATCTCTGTCTCAGAGTCTGCTCTCCAAAGGCCCAAGTCAGTCTCTCCCTTCACTGTGTTTCCTGGATGTTCACAGGATGGCTGGTGTTGATACTGCCACCTTGGAGGACAGAGTCCATGGGGAGCACTGTGGTGAGCTGGGAGGAGCCACCTATCCTCAGGGCATTATGTGAGACAGACACTTCACTGTTACTTGGGGTCTTCCCATCACACACGCCATTCCCAACTAACATAGCGTCTTGTTTGATTTTGCACAACCACCCCTGAAATTAATCTTGTCTTCATTTTATTTATTCATTTCTTTTAAAGATTTCATTTATTTTAGACAGAGAGAGTGAGCGAGCGAGCAGGGGGAGGGACAAAGGGAGAGGGGAACAGTCTCAAGTAGAATCCACGCTGAGTGCGGAGCCCGATGTGGGGCTCAATCTCATGACCCTAAGATCATGACCTAAGCTGAAATCAGGAGTCAGGTGCTTCACTGGCTGAGCCACCCAGGCGCCCCCTTGTCTTCATTTTAAGGAAGTGGAGTCCAGAGGAATTAGAGAAATGAAGTCCCTTGGTTGAGCCTGCACAGCTAGGAAGCACGTCTTCTGACCTCATTGCATCTCTCCCTGTCACCACTGCTTTGATATCTCTGTCCAAATGTGAACCCATTGAGGCTTCAGAGCGAGCTTCATTTTTCTTCCTTGTGTCCCCAACCTCCCACAAGGTACACGGGAAAGATGGGATGTGCGTCCTAAATGCTCACAGAGGAAGAGGGAGGGACACTTAGAGCCCAGGAGCCTCAGCCCACCACGCTGGGACACATTGAACGAAACGTCCTGGCATCTCAGGCCTGGCCAGTGGAAGGCAGAGGGTTGTGGGAGAGTCTGGAGACTGGGTTCTTGTTCCAGCTTTCCCAGTATCCTGTGGACAGTAACCGTAACTCACGTTTAAGGAGAACTTTCCATGTGCCAATGCTGTCTTAGAAAGGCCTCACCCTCGACCTCACGACCACTCTATAAGGAAGGTTGCCAGGGACCGAGGTCATGCAGGCAGGGATCAGAGGGTGCCTAACCACCATGATACCCTGCCTCGGGCACGGGGTCTGAGTCTCCCCACCTGCCAAGTGCAGGCTCAGCGCCGTGGATCCTGCTCCCTGAGTCAGTTCTGAGCCATGGTCGACCCCTTGTCTGCTGAGCTGGAGCCGGGTCCTGGAGGCCTGCTGCTCTGTGCTTCAGCTCACCTAATCTTCACAACCACCCGGGGAAGTAGGTGGTATTTTCATTCCCTCTGGCAGATGGGGAAACTGAGGTCTGGCAAGCCGATTTGACCTCTGTGAGTCACATACCCAGTAAGCAGTGCATGAGGACCAGAACTTGTGGGGTCCAACCTCAGAGCCCCAGCTTCTCCCACCTTTAAAATAATTTAAATATAAAATAAGCTGGGGGGAGAAATGGATATTTTTTTTCAAAAAGAGTATAAAGGTTATAACCCCCCTCCTGCTGCAGCCCTCGTCTTTCTCTCTCACCCTCTGGCAGCCATTGTTAGGTGTCTTGGCTACCTTTCCAAAAATGTCTTATGCATCTAGAAGCAAACATGCACTTTTTACAACAGGAGTGCACAACCTACAGTGATCTGCACCTCGCTTACTTCTGTCTGGGTGATTGTGCAGTGAATGTGGTCCATTTCCTTCATGCCAGGAGCTCACACACACAGGCTTCCGCCTGTTAGAGGAATCTCTGTGGCTCGACTCTTCAGACTGCAGCAGGCCTCCATCCTTGGGTGCCCTTGTTAAAAACGGATTCTGAGAGTCCACATCTAGAGATTTGGTTTCAGTAAGCTGTCCAGTTATTTACTGCTGCTGGACAAACCACTCCAAATGTTAGTGGCTTAAAACAGTATTGATCATTTATCTTGCATGGATTTGGAATTTGTGCAGGGTTTGGTGCAGGAGGCTCTGCTCCATTGGGTCAGCTCAGCCAGGGCTGGAAGATACACTTCCAAGACAGTACACTCCTTGAGGTGTCAACTGGACCAGCTGTCTGCACAGGACTGAGTAGGAGCCATCAAGTGGGGTCTTGGCTTCTCTCTGTGTGGCCTCACCCTTGGGCTGCTGGACTTGCCCAGCATGGCAGCTGAGAAGGGAGGCTTAGGACATCAAGACATAAATCTTCTGCCCATTCACCCAACCACCGATCAATTTGTTCATTAAATATACAGGCACCTATAGATTTAATAATAAGTAAATACAAATTACTTATTTATTAATATGAGAAAATACTCTAAATAAATATTTAAGCATCTACTCTGTGTGAGGCATAGGAATTATGTGCTAGGCACAGCTGTACTGTGTCTGCAGAAACCATAGAAGCCATTGGCCTTCAGTTTTGGTGGTGGTGGTGGCGGTGCTGACTTTAGTAGTAGTCTCAGTGGTGCTGTTTTTCAGGCTTTCAGTAAAGTCGAGCTTTCCCTGGACCAGAAAACTATTGTTATGTACACGGCAGCTCTTGGAGGAGCAAAAGCATGTGTCTGCCTCTGGGCTTTGGACTTGTGTGATGTTCACTCTAGTCTGCTGAGGGAAGACACCCAGAAGTAGATCTTTGTCTGGGATGAGCTGCAGACGCGGTCCCATAAACAGTCTGACTGCAGGGCTTTGGGGGCAAGCAGTAATTTTATGAGCAAGGGGGAGAATCTTGTCTTTGTCACTGTTGTTGTTTTTACCTGATTGGCGTGTATTTGACTTCTTTGAAAGGCTTTGTTAGCAATACTTTCCACCTGTGATTATGGCAGCACGTTTGTTTTGGTGTGCCACGTTGTACTCTGCAGATATTTGCTGACAGCTTGTATGTCCTGACATGTTCTGTATCTGAAGTAGCGTTCCAAACCCTGCACGGGCAAGGAAGCCTGTGTGGTTGCAAGATGCTTGGTCAGAGTTTAGATGGAAGGGCTCTTTGCCTGGCTGGAGACCTTGGTCTAAGATGGCCCTTCCAGAACTTTCCCAGCACCCGTTGTGCAAACTGTGAAGCCACTAGTATGAGTATGTGTTTTAATGTCAACACAAATCTCTACTGTGCCTTTCCAGGTACTTGTAGGTGAGCACTATGTGGTTTTAGCGTAAAGAGGAGGAATACTATCTTAGTTTGGACCCTGCCCCCCGCCCCAGTACTGGGTCTTCAGACAAGGATTTGAGCTCATCGAGTGATTTGAGAAGTGTTGTGAGTCGATTGTGTCCCAAAAAGATGTGTTGATGTCATAATAATGTGAACGCGACCTTATTTGGAAATAGGGTGTTTGCACCTGTCATCAACATGTAATTCTGAAAAATTTCAACCCTATAGTTGAAAGAATACTGCTCTGAACTCTCATGTACTCTTTATGCAAATTCACCAGTTAGTAACATTTTGAAAGGCAGGGATTTCTTTGCATCCATGTTTGTGGATATGTACTTACAAACAGAACTTCCCTATCAGTTTGAGACGGGGAATCTGATTCCCGCACTTGCAGCTGTACGTCCAGCACCGGCACGATGCCTGGTCCAGGGCAGGCTCTCGTTGATTTTCGTTAAACAGATGAGTGCCTGAAGTTCACGCAGATTTAGGCAATCACGTGATGACCCGTGGCCTTGCGCGCTCCTGTCATCTCCTTGAGGGCAGGGCCCCTTCTGGCTTTGTTCACTGATGCTCACCTCACCTGGTTTACTCCATCCTCACATCGCCTCCATGGGGCTGCATGCATCTCTTATTTTCCCCATTTTTCAGATGATGAAACCAAAGCCCAGGGAAATCAGGGCAGTTGCCCAACCCAACTCAGACAGATTGGAGTTCTAAGGCCCTGCCCTCAGTCCATGCTCTCTCAGCTGGCAGTGTAGCCCAGTGGCTGGGGAAGCGAGGAGGCTCGCTGCTGAGCCTCACCCCGCGCTGCCGCCTACCAGTATGAGGCCTCGGGCAGGTGACTGTGCTCTGGTGTCCCTGCAGGCCATGCCGGCCCACCCGGCTCACCTGCTGTGCCCACCCGACACGCCCACCCCCTGCTGACTGCTACCTACTCACCCCGCCGGCGAGCTCAGCTCTGCTCATGTTGCTGGATGCAGAAGGACAGGAGTGTTAATTCTTCCTGTTACCTCAGGGTAAAACTTTTCAGTAGGAAAATCAGAGAAGCAAGAAGAAAAAGATTGCGGGTAATCCACCGTTCAGAGATAAGAGCTTTGAATATTTAAATGTCCTTCTCCCACCTTTCGTATGTTTTAAAAACATGCTTTGCTGCATTTATTCAGCACACCTTCTACCGTCAAGAGGTTCACGGGTCACCTCATTGCATCCTCACGAAGTTCCTCCAGGTTTGCATGACTACGGTCTGCGTTTATTGCGCTGAGGAAAAGCGAGTTGTTCAGAGTCACAGAGAGGGATGATGGGGCTGTGACTCGGGCTCCGCTAGCTGCTGGCAGTCTGTGCGCTCGCCCGGGCACACGCACCACTCAATGTGCCGGCACATCCGTGTGCTCACACTCAGGCACACTCGTGCACACTCACACGCTGCACGTGCACCCACACTCACACGCACGTGCACGCTGACGAAGAGGTGAAGCTGAACGCAGCTTTGAGAATGTCTTACGTGGTAACAGCAGGGACGTATTTGTGTTTCACGGACAGAAGCCCCTGTGCCTCCGGGCCCTGCTTCCTCACTCGGTCCCTTGGTGTTGGGTGTCTAGATAAACACCGCCACAGTGAACATCCTAGAGTTAAATTTCTTTGCACACATCCTTAATTATTTCCTCTCTGTAAATCCCTCACAGTGGGGGAATTCAAGTCACTGTTTATTCATACTTGCAGTTTTGGTAGATATTGCTCAATCGTCTTCCAGAAAAGCTGAACAAGTTTGCACTGTATCTGAGCAGGACCAACGAGGCTTTGAAAATCTTTCTTAATGAGGGTTCTGGTGTAGAGGCTTTTTTGGACACGAAGACCCCCAGCCCTGTTCCAGGGAGGAATATTCCAGTTACCGAGGAAGCTGGGCCAGCTAAATGTGGTGCTGGAAAGGAAGGCAGGAGAAGGAAGTAGGATGGGAAGCTCGATCCTGCATAGATTTCTTGAGAAAGGCTCTTCCCTTAGAATTAATTTGCCTCGTATTTTGTCCTCCAATTGTTCCAGCCCAAGACTAGCCTTTATAAGGAAGGGAGAGAGTTTGCTCTGTCACCACTGGGAACGAATTATATCCCAGCGACCACAAAACTTGTCTTAAAGCCTTAGAGATGAGTGCAAGGAGGGGCGTCTAAATGACCTGGCCGGAACTGGGGATGTCACCACTTTGTTGGGACAGGGCGGGCAAAGGGCACTGAGCAGAGCTCCCCGAGCCAGAGGCAGAGCCGCATGTCAGCCACGGGCGAAGCTACCTTCAGTGACTGGCGGCCCCCTCGCTCTGCTGGCTAGCATCTCCCCGGCAATCTCACTGAATCCCCTGCTTTACAGACTAGGAACCCCGGGGTCTGGTAGGTCTGAACAGGGATCAGCTACAACCCCAATTCCTGCTGTCTAAGAAGGCTACCCAGAAACCCCGCAGAGTAAAATGGAGATGCGTTTTGCAGCAGTGTTGGCAGCGGGGTACAAGGGATGGGGGTGTGGGGCCGGGCCGGGTGGTCCGGCCCCCAGATGCGCCACCAGACAGCCCCAGCCCCTGGGGGAAAGCGCCTGCCTGCAGTTTGCTCCCGAGAGGAGCCGTAGCGGAGGGGGGTGTTTCCTCAAGGCTGCCTCATGCCAGACACACAATGAAATGGTTATTAATATTGGAGATGTCATAATTTTTTTCCAAATTATAAAGCAGGTTCTGAAAAGTAATGTCTGTTTTCTATAATTGGCGCGTGTTCCCCAGACGGCCATTCAGCCACCTTGAAAATCAATGTTTTCACGACCCTTGCCCCCTCTTTCCCTGATGAGTGTCTCCCCTACAGGTTGCTCCCAGGATGAAAACAATAAAAGCAAATATATAACAGCAAAGGCCCGAGGTTAATGTCTTTAACAAGATAATGTTACTTAAGGGAACTGTAAAGCAAATCATTCCAAAATTCCATTTATTCGCTGCGGCTCCAACTGTATTTTGAAACCATATGTATGTGCTGCCTGTGTGTCTGGCCATGGACAGACTCCGCTCGTGTGTTATTTCTTTATTTTTTTACAATTTATTGAGGTATAATTGATGTACAACCTTCTATTAGTTGCAGGTGTACAATACAGTGATTTGACACTTGTGTGCCCTGCAAAGGGTTGCCTCGCAAGGTTAACACAATCCTCTGACCCCTGTGCTGCACACTTGCATGTTGATCATGTGTGACACTGTGGCTTGACTGCCCTCGGCATTCACAATCCCTGAGCCATACGTGGTAGGTTGTGGAAATGCACAGAAGCTCCTGTCCTCCAAGCCTAGTCCCTGCCTGCTTGCGTTTGCTGCTCTAGTCCACGTCTGATGACTTAGTGAGGCCGCGCTCCCGCGGGGACGGCCGTTCCTGGAGCACGTGGGAGGTGGGACGTGTCCACCCCAGAGCTTCCGTCTCCATGACATGAAACCTGAGAGTGACAACCAAAAAATTCCGCCCAGCAAACAAATGTTTTGATACCCGATGCCAAACATCTGGCCCTCAGACAGGAGGCTTGACGGGAACGTTCAGGTTTAATCTGGATTTCAGCAGCAGGTCGTCAGGCACAGGCTCGTGCCCGGTAGTTGCTACAAAAAGCTTATTGTTGATGGGCTGTTCCTTGCAATTGTAGACGCCCTGCTCTGAGGTCCTCGGGGGGACAGTCTCAGCCGCTGAGGCACGAGTCAGGAGTATTGGGAACCAAGAGAGTGATTTATAATGTTTGTGCTGCAAATAAGAGCCTGACCGATGGTGTCCCGGGTCTGTGGCTCCGTGAGTCAGATACGGGGCAGACCGAGACAGGAGGCTTTCCCAAAGCTGGGCTGTGCTGAGTCCGTCAACAGTAACACCGCACACACCCCACCATGGCTAAAATGAAAGTGCTAACGTGTGTGGCAGGTGGCAGCACAGGTGTGGGGGAGGGGAGGACAAGTCCAGTGCGGGGTGATTAGGGCCTCCGTGGAGGTGGCCCTTGGGCCTGGGGAAGGCAAAGAAAGCACCTGTGCCACCCCAGGAGCTTGACTGAGCTGAGCCCCCAAGGTGTCAGCCAGACACAAGCAAGGGAAGGACGCCCCAGGGTGGGGCTGCCTCTGCCAAGGCAGAGACCTTGACCCCACGGGCACAGTTCAGGAGTCTTTCCGAAACCAGCTCTGATCCCATTGCCATCCTTGCAGAAAGTCTGCAGCGCACACTGTCACTCGTCTCATGTCTGTCTCGCACGCGTGCCTGTGCTGTCGAGGCTGGGGGGAGGCTGTCCCCTCCCCCAGTCTCCCAGAGAGAACCAGGTTCTGGGCTGGGTGCTGAGCTGACGGGACACGGCAGCTGCAGATGAGCTCAGAGGTGCGTGGCATCTGGCGTCCCCTGCGACCTCCGAACGCAGTCCTGTGGCATCATCCAGATCAGCCCGGGTCTGGGAAGATAGTGGAGAGAGCCACGAAGGGGTTGTCTGTGGATGTCAGGGTCACAGGCAATTTCACGTTTCCTCTTTGGCTCTTCGGAATGTTCTGGAGTTTCTCAAACATACATTGCTTCCATAATCGGGCTTTAAAAAAAAAAAAAAAAAAAAGAGCAAGAGAGGACTGTCCTGTGGTGCCCATGAGTCCAAATTCACCTTCTGGAACCTTCCAGGAGAACGGCGGGCTCGTCCTGTTTTGTCTGTAGCCAGCTGGTGACTACGGCCAGCCCTGCTGAGTCTAGCCTGCATTTTCTCATCTAGAAGGTGAGGAGGTCTGACTGTAAAGATCCATTCTGCAACTTAAATTTCTTTTCAAGCTTTGAAATTAAAAAAAAAAATTCTTTTAAGGGATCTCAGATTTTAGAACAACAGAAATGCTAACCTCTGAATGTGTAAAATGCCTTCAGAAACCCCAGGACAAGCCGGAGTGTTTCTCCACTGGCCTCAGAGACAGGCCAGACCATTCTCCTCGACAAGCAGGGTATTTTTAGAGCATTTTCAACCACTTTTCATTGAATCTCAGCTTTTTTCCCTCCCCCCACCCACCGAGTACCTGAGGTGTAGAAATGAATTTATAACAGGAAGCCTTTGATTTTGAAGCCTGTATGTTTTTGAAGTCTTCCAAGGCAGGGCTGTAAACCAACTGGCTTGTTTGGAAAGAATGTCACATTCTGCATGCGGGGGCTGGCACCCTGTTTTCCTTATCACGGGAGGGGCCTGCCTCTGTGCTGAGAGTGAGGAAGCGCCCGCCCCACCGAGGAAGTGGGTGTCTGGTGTGAAGTCCCTGCTCCCCAACTCTGGCTGCAGGGGCCTCGGGGCCCCATCCCCAGCCGGCTGGCCGATGCGCAAGGCTACTCAGACGGTGGCATCCCTGTGCAGATTTGGGGTCAGCGCATCTCTGTATCCTCTCATTCTTCCATCCCCAAATACCACTGACTGTACGATCCCCCTCATAACTGCCTTTGTCTTGAGGAGAGGAATGGGCACCACACCAAGTGTGAGTATGGATTGGAAAAGGCCCTCTGGTTTCAAAATGCTGAAATGGGATCACTCTGCATCTTAGGAATGAGGAGATGAGACACAGAGAGGCTCAGTCTTCAGAGGATTCTAGATCTGCCCTGAGGGGCTGCCTTGAACACAGGCCCCTGGGCCCCACTTAGCAAGGTGGCTGCCACATCTTCCCGCTGGCCTTCTAGTTGCGTAGCAGCTCCCCTAAGTGGGATGTCTGTTCTGACGCCGAACGTGCAGCCTTAGGGAATTGACCCCAGTAACCCAGAGTTATGTGTGCTCATTCGCACCTCGCCACAACCCCACGTGGTCCATGTTTATTCCTGTTTTGCACGTGGGGAGCTTGAGGCTCCAGTGGCTCAAACAGCTCAAGGCCACAACTAGGAAGCCCGGGTCAAGGTTGCTAGAGCAACATCGACGTCTGACCCCACTGCTGTACGACCTCCCACGTGCATTCACAGATTTTGTCTCCTTTTCTCCTGTCATGGGTGATAAACTCTACGACAGCAGAGCTGAACAGTCGGGACAGAGACAGTATTGCCTGTTCAACCTAGACTATTTTATGGAATGAAACAGCTTCAGAGAGGTCGAATGACGTGTTCAGAGTCACGCGCAGTAAGTGCCGGAAGCTGGGACTTGAATTCTGACCAGGACAAACCTCGGTATAGACCAGAAGTCAGCGAAAGTAGCCCACCATCTGTTTTTATAAATAAAGTTTTATTGGAACACAGTCATGCCCATCCATTCGCGTACCTCCTAGGGCTGCTTTGTTGCTATAGCGGCGGATTCGAATGGTTGTGGTAGTGACCGTGGGCCTCACAAAGGCTAAAATATTGCCATCTGGCCTCTTATGGAACAAGTTTACGGATCCCTGATTGAGACAAGGCACAATCATTTTCAAAATAATGATTACCACAGGATCACAAGAGCAGATCAGAGGCCCCAAATATCATAGAGCCACTTATTAGTCTGGATAAAATGCAGGCCTTCTGGGGTTTCTTGCAAGAAATGGGGATCTTGGGAAATTTTTGTGGGCACTTGGGAAAGTGCGCTTGCCCCTGGAATTCCAGCTTTTTGCAGAATACGCATGCTTTCTCCCGCCTCTTGACCTTGGCATAGACCAGCCCCTCTCCCCTTCACCCCATGTCAGGCTAACTGCTGCTCACCCCCCTTCAGACCTCAGTGTAACCTCCTCTGGAAGGTTCACATGGGCACCCGTGCCCAGTTGCTGTGTTTCCATGGCAACCCACACTTAACTGAAAGCAGCCGTCCCCACCCTGCCACCCACTGTGTGTTTACTGCTCCAGCATCCCTGTGGCCCATTGCATCTGCCAAAAATGCTGTAAATGCTGTGACAATAGTCCCATCCACGTGTGACTTCTTCGACACTCTTTCCATCAACAGGTGGGATCTACATCCCTGTCACTTGAAACCCAGCAAGTGTCGGTGAACTTGGCCGTGAGAGGATGGCAGAAGTGACACTGTGTGGCTTCCAGAGCTAGGTCATGAAGCTGTGAAATGGCTTCTCTGTTGCTCACTGGGGTGTTTGCTCCTGACTCCCGGCGGCCATGCCGTGAGGAAGCCCAAGCCCGCCCACGTGGAGAGACCATGCAGAGCGCGCGGGCCGTGCCAACCACGTCTCTGGCCCCACATCTGCCTGTAGCCCCACAGGAGTCCCACAGGAGACCCGACAGGAACTGTCAGCTGGGGGTCTGACCAGAGAGAGATACGGCTGATGCACTTGTGTTCTCCCTCAAAAGGTACCTGGAGACCCAACCCCCAGCGGCTCAGGGTGCGACCTTCCCCAGAGATGGGGTTTTCATAGAAGTAATCAAGGCAAAGTGAGGTCATTAGGGCCAGCTCTAATCCAGTGTGACTGGTGTCCCTCGAAGACAAGGAAAATCGGACACGGGGATGGCAGGGAGAAGGCCGTGTGGATGTGAAGGCGGGGACTGCGGCGGTGCTTCTACAAGCCAAGGAACACAAGAGATCTCTGGCAATCCACCAGCAACCCGGGGAGGCCTGGAACACGGCCTCCGTCACGGCCTCAGCAGGCACCCACCCTGCCCACCCTCTCTTCTTGGACTCCCAGCCTGCAGAGCTGTGGGCCAGTACACTTCTGTTGTTTAAGCCTCTCAACTCATGGTACTTTGTTACGCCAGCCCTAGCAAACAAATATAAAATGATTGCTGTTTCAGTCGCAACGTTTTGGGGTGATTTATGACACCCCACTATATTCTGGACACCCCAGAATGTTCCAGCTAGCTAGCACGAGCTAGCTGGAATATCGTCCCGCAAAGCTGAATCTCCCTGGAGGCAGGAATCCCTGGCACTTGGTACATAGTTGGTAAAGATTTGCTCTCTGGGCGCCTGGACTGACAAATGGACGATGGTTCGCTACCCCTGCCCTCAGGTAGGTTCCAGGGCAGCCCCACTGGTCAAGGTCTATCCACCAGAGAAGAAAGATCTGGGTGCAGTGAGTCGGGGCTCCGAGCTCAGTAGCGATGCGAGCTCCCATTGCATGCCTGGGAACTGCAGTGAAAACCCACTCGGTGATGCATTTCCTGAGGGAGCCTGTGCCTGGAAAAACAGGAAAGTTAGTGCCTATGCATTTTTATGGGCGCCCAACATGAGATTTTGGAGGATGGAGGACTAAAAGCCAAACAATGCCAGCGAGTTGTTAAAAAATAAGTGGGAAGGCCATGTGCTTTTGCATTCAAGCAAGACACACAATTGAATGGATATTGCATGGAAAAGCTCCCAGACACTCCGCCTTGGCCTCCGGGATGTGCGGGGGCCCCCACAGCAGCACGCAGCAAGGAAGGAGGGCTGTGGACAGTAGGAGGCAGGAGGGGCCCGGACGTCCAACCCCC
>LNAC01000107.1:2697415-2756494 GCA_002007465.1 Ailurus styani
CCCCCCCGCAATCCCCCGCCTCCAGGAAAGTAGATCACTTTGCCATCCAAAATGGAGGGAATTTTTTTATTTTTATTTTTAATTTTTCTCTAAAGTACAATGAAATGTGTTAGGTTGAGAGTTGATATTTGACCTTCTACTGAAAAGGGCTCAAGTTGTACCTAACCCGTTTGAACAATGGAATTAGCGGCCGTGGAAAAGGAGCCCTAAGGCTGAGGAGGTTCATGGGCAGAGAAGCTGGTAACTCGCCAAGGTCGCGAGGCTGGTGAGGGGCGCAGCGGCTTCTGGGTGCAGGCCCACCCACCTCAGAGCCGCGGCACGCACACAGCAGCGCGGCCAGAAGAGCAGCTAACGGGCGCCTGCCGCCTGCAGGGTCACCTGGGGCCTGGGGGGCCTGCTCCTCTAACCGTCCCCAGCCCCTCCACGGGACAGTGGCAGCTTCACTTCATTTATTCAACATTTGACCTCACGTCAATGACCTGATACTACCTCAGTAGCTTTTGAACTTGGAATGGTAGTGGCCTCCCAGCCATGCTGCCTGGAGGATCCAGCGTGTCATTTGTCACTTTTCTGTTCCCTTACGTGCTTCACCCGTGCTTATAATCTCTTCAGGAATGCACATGCTTTCCTTCCCTTACTAAATTGCAAGCGCTGCGTTGCTGTCTACTATCCGTTGTGCGGGACGGAGTGCGCTCTCACGGTGGAGAGCGGAGCTCCTCGGTGGCCGGCTCGCTCGGATCTCTCTTTTCTCTATTACAAAACTATGGGCACCGACGTTCTCCCACCAGCAAACTCTTCTTTTCTCCTTTGCTACTTCCTCGGAATAAATTTCTAGAAGTAAGATTTTTACCAAATCGGGGTGTCTCGGCTGTTTTTTGTAGTTCCCGATGCCCATTTTTTAATCTCCTCCCCACAGACTGAGCATTCACGTCCCCGTCAGCGAGGTGGCAGGTCACCAGACTCACCAGCCACGCCAGCTCTGCGTGGCAGGCAGTGTTGCCTAAGACGGTGGCTGACTTAGCAGGTGTGAAGGCCTCCAGGTCAGCAGACTCAGGGCTCATGTATGTGCAGGTTTTCTTTCCCTCCGGTGAAGAGCTCAGGCAGGATATGGTAGCATGGTGTTTGCATCTTGTCATCTGAACCACACTAACCTGATTATTAAAGTCACTGCTGTTACTTGCATTTACTTATTTATTTTTCTGTGTAAGAAGTGCTTTTCTTCAGCTCAAGAGAACATGGAAGTCTGAAAAAACCCTGCCTTCTGTAGAGGATGTGAGCTGGCTCGTGGCCAGCAGCTGGACTTCACCCCTTGTAAATACCTCCCTTTCCCGTCAGGAGCCCAGAGATAAGCCGTCCAGGACTCTGCCCGGAGAGGCTGGTACCCCTTCCATCTGTTGAAGGGCAGCGGCCCCCGGTCAGCTGCCAAGCCAGACGGCCAGCGCCTCCCCCGCCCCAAGCTTGTGAGCGCCGAGTTGAAAGGGCCCCAGTGTGCCGTGCTCCGTAAATGCTGCCCGGGGAGAATCTTTTACATTTCCTTTCAGCTTTCAAACCACAGCCAGGGTGGGTTCTGGTGAAATCCTGCAGAAGCCAAGGGCCCAGCCCTGTCCGCTCCCTCTTCCTCTTAGCGTCCCACAGCAGCCCCAGGCCCTCGCCCACCTGTCACCCGAGGTCCCTCTGGGAGCATCGGAGGCCTGTGTGCAAGGGTCTCCATGTGTGTCCTCTTCGGAGAGAGGTGCAGAGGCAAACTCCGGGGCTTCCAGGCCGCCCCGTCCCCGGGAGACCACTGCCTCCACCTGCTTCAGTGAGTCCCCTCTGAGCAGGGGTTTCAGAGCAGTCACATCTGCTGTCGTGGGGCAGTGGTCGCCGGCCGGCCGGCTCTGCTCCCATCTCCAGAGCCTGCCCGCCCCTCGAGCGGGTGCGCTTCCAGGGCGCACGGAGGTGGAGGCTGAGGCTGCGGGCACACGGGCTTCGTGCAGGTTACCGCGCCAAGACTTGTGGAGTCAGGGTCCAGCTCAGGTCTCTGCAAGGGAAGGATGCGGTGGAACTGGAAATAGGCTGCTGGAAAGGGGTGTGTGGGCGACACAGTGTGGTGGGTGTGCGTGAGGCAGGCGGTGACACGTGAGGGCATGCATGTACGTGTGCGTGGGTGTGACCTGGGGCGCGTATACGTGAGTGTGCAGATGTGTACGTTGGTTCATATGAAAGTGTGTGTGCAGATGTGAGTCAGGACGCAAGCGTGCAAGTGTGTGTGGGTGTCTGTGAGTCAAGGTGCACGAGTGTCTAAATACGTGTGGATGGGTGTGTGTCCGAGTGTGTAAATCTGTGTGAGACGCGGGGGTGTGGGTGTGAAGATGTGTGAGTGTGTTCGTGAGTGCACCCCCACAGCTCACAAGTTCCCACCTGACCCGGGCCTGCATCTCTCCTTCTCCGCACTACTTCCCTGATTCAGGGGCCACCCCCCCCCTTCCTGGGCCGCCCCAGGGCCTCTGTGCTCCTGCCCCTCTGTTGCCGCCTTCAGGCCTCTGCTCACATGCACTCTCAGGCCACCCCCGCCCGAGCCCCCATCTCTCCACCCCCCGGGCTCTGCCACATCCACACGTTCGTTACGCTCGCGTCTGCTGTCCCGCTGACCTCCTGGATGCTTTCTCCCGCGGGTCAGGGCCGCGGCTGCCTGCCGCGCCGGAACACGGCCTTGCCGCAAGGTGGGCACTCAAGGAACACATGCCGATGAGTGAATGCTGACTTGTTTATTTTTTAACTCGAAAGCAAAAAATTAATTATGCTTTTAACCTTAAATTCCACTGTATGTTGACTCGGTAGGCATTTGTCATTAACTAAAAGATCTCACGACCAACTTTTCAACTCAACCAGGGGGATTTGGAAGTGAACCCCACTCTTTCGAGGTCTGACTCTGGCTGCCTGGGAGCCTGGAGGGTCCCAGCAGCCGATCTGGGCCTGTTTCTGCCTCCACTTTGCCGGTCTCAGAACCCGCTCGGCCCCAGGGCTTGTGCTCTCGCCCCTTGGGGAGAGACTGTGTGTCGCTGGATTCTAGGCAGCTTCCACCCTGGCGGAAAGGCTCATTCTGAGAAGTAGCCCATTTTCCAGGTAGAAGACAGCAATGTTCGAAGGAAATTGAGCTGCCTGGACTAAGGCTGGGGTTCGCTGTGGGACAGGGTGACTTCTAGTGCCTTTGGTTGGGGTGAGCCTCAGGTTTCCAGAGCGCGGCCTTCCCGTCCCGAGACAGCCCTCCCAGCATCACGCCCCTCCCCGCTTCCCCCAGACGGGGGTGCAGGGAAGGAGGCAGAGGGTGGGTCTGTGGGTCTGTGGGGTCTGAGGGGTTAGGCCTGTGAGTGCTGCCTGCAGCCCTGCAGCTAGCTGCGAAATCCTGACACTGGGTTTGAATAACAGGGCCCTGGGCGGTCTCTGTGGGGGAAGGAAAATCACATGCAGATGAGCCACTCTTGACGTTCAAAGTGACTGCACAGGGATGGTGCCAGGGGGCACAGCCATCCTAAAGAAGCAGGCTGCTCTAGCTTTCCCCCTCGGCACTCTGGGGGAAGCGCCAGACCTTCCTCTTTAGTCCTGTGTCTAGGAGGAAAAGTCCCTAGGGTCCCCATTCCTCATTGCAGGAATGTCCAGACCGTTCCTCTGTGACACTGAAGTGTACTTTCCTCCTGCCCCCAAGGCCAGTGGGTCATGCGTCCGTCGTTTGCACAGTCAGCAACCTGCACCACAAGTTTGGGCAGGCCTTCCGATGATGAGAGGGTGTCAGGAGGCAGCACAGTGAGCCCCAGCCCTCAGCAGCCAGTGCCCCCAGTCTTGCCTTAGCCCGACCTCCATGAGCTTGTCCGGAGCTTCTCAGCTGGGGGTTCCGTGTCTGGACACAACGATGGTGGGAGTTAGTGCAGTTGAGTAACACTATTAGGCCAAGATAGATAAGGGCAGGTACGTACAAGGTACCTGCAGGGAAATTGCTACAGGAAATGTCCAGCATGACTCCCGAGGCCCTGACCACCGATTTGGCTCTGAGTTCTCTTACCCCGCAAAGTTAGCGTGAAATAGAGTTATATCGAACCAGGTAGCACTCATAAAATAAAAACAAAGCTATTGTTCAGAGGATTAAAGCTATTTCTGATACCAAAAATTTCTCCCTTTTATGCCTAGTTTGCTGAGATTTTTATTATGAAAGAGGGTTGAGCTTTGTCAAATGCTTTTTCTGCTTCCGTCGTGCGTTTCTCCTTCATGCTGTTAGTGCAGCATCCTATATTAATTGGCCTCCATTTTTTGGACCGCCCTTACATCCCATGGATGTAACCCACTCGGTCATGGTGTATGATCCTTCTAATGTGCTGTTGGAATTAGTTCACTAATATTTTGTTGAGGACGTTCACATCTGAGTCGGCTTTTAGTCTCCTTTTCTTGCAGTGGCCTCATCTTGCTTTGATACCAGAGTGATGCTGGCCTCCTAAAATGAGTTTGGAAGTGTTTCCTGTTCGTTGGGAATGCATCTCCATGTAATAAAGGTCATATATGAGAAACCCCCAGCCAACATCATACTCTACAGGGAAAAGCTGAGAGCTTGCCCTCTAAGGTCGGAACAAGGCAGGGGTGCCCACTCTCGCCCCTTGTATCCCACACAGTACTGGAAGTCCTGGCCTGAGCAATCAGTCAAGAAAAAGAAATAACAGGGATCCAAATTGGAACGAAAGAAGTAAAATTAGCTATTTGCAGATGACATGATCTTCTGTGTAGAAAATCCTTCAGACTCCACAACAGACGTAAGGTTGTGGAATAAGAATCCACACACACATCTCAGTTGGATTTCTGTACTCTAACAACAGGCTTCCCAGAAAGGAAATTAAGAAAACATTCTCTTTTTTTTTTTTTTTTTTTTTTTTTAAAGATTTTATTTATTTATTTGACACAGAGAGAGAGATTACAAGTAGGCAGAGAGGCAGAGGCAGGCAGAGAGACAAGGAGAGGAGGAAGCAGGCTCCCTGCTGAGCAGAGAGCCCTATGCGGGCATCGATCCCAGGACGCTGAGATCATGACCTGAGCCGAAAGCAGAGGCTTTAACCCACTGAGCCACCCAGGCGCCCAAGAAAACATTCTCATTCGCAGTAACATCACATAGAATAAACTACTCGGTGATAAACTAAGCCAAGGAGGGAAAAGGTTTGTATACTGAAAACTATAAAACTATAAAAAACTATAAAACCTTATCTCACACCATATACAAAAGTCAACTCAAAATGGATTAAGGACATAAACATAAGGTCTGAAACCATAAAACTACTAGAAGGAATCATAGGGGAAAACCTTGACATTAGTCTGGGTGGTGACTTTTTGGCTATGACCCCAAAACACTGCAACAAAAGCAAAAATAGACAAATGGGACCACATCCAACTAAAAAACTTCTGTATAGCAAAAAAAAAAAAAACCATCAACAGAGTGAAGAGACAGTCCATGGAATGGAGCAAAATATCTGCAAGCCATACATGTGATGAACGGCTAATATCCAAAATATATAGGGAACCCAGACAACCCAATAGCAAGAATACAGATAACCCAATGATAAAACGGGCAAAAGACTTGAGTAGACATTTCTCAAAAGAAGACATCCAGATGGCCAACAGACACTTGGAAAGATGCTCAGCATCACTCATCATCAGGGAAATGCAAATCAAAACCACGATGAGATGTCACCTCACACCTGTCAGAAGGGCTGTTATCAGAAAGACAAAAGATAAGTGTTTGCTGGGGTGTGTAAAAACAGGCACCCTTGTGCACAGTTGGTAGGAATGTAAATTTATACAACCATTATGGAAATAGTATGGAGGTTCCTCAAAATATTAAAAAGCAAACTGCCATGTGAGGTAGCAATTCCACTTCTGGGCATAACCACAGGAATTGACATCAGCATCTCGAAGAGCTGTCTGAGCTCCCGTGTTTGCTGCAGCCTTATTCACAGCAGCCAAGATATGCGAACGATCTGAATGTCTACAGATGATTGAAGGGATAGAGCACATGTGGTTATATCCACACAATGGAATATTACTCAGCCTTTAGAAAGAAGGAAATCCTGCCAGTGGCGAAACACGGATGAACCTGGAGAGCTTGACGTTAGTTAAAAACACCAGACACAGAAGGACACACTGCGTGAGTTCACTTACATGTGGAATCTACAAAAATCAGGCTCATGGGAACCGAGAGCAGAGTGGTGGTTGCTGGGGGCCAAGGCGGGGAGGAGGAGACGGGGGCCGCTGGTGTCAAATTCCCTTCCACAAGGTGAGATCTCGAGGCGCTGGCAACATGGCATCTGTAGTTAATGGTACCAAATTGTGCACTTAAGAATTTGGTGAGACAGTAGATCTCATGCATCTTTACCACAATTAACAATAAAAAAAGAAATTTCTCCCAAGGGATTTTGTTTAGAAAAGCTTATTAAAAACTGGAGTTTGACATGTCAACAGTAGGGGTGTGGTTAGGGAAATTAAGATAAAGCAACCTGAGGAACTACCAGGAGACTTTTAAACTCATGTTATTAAAATTTAAGCGATGTTTACATAAAAATGTAAAGGAAAATACGTAAAACGTGTGTCTCCTGGGATGACAGCATGAAACACTCAAATGAACTAAAAGATAAGGATCACATTTTGCACTTTTTCAAAATTGTGTTAGCTGTTGGTGGAAGTTTACGCTTTCATACGAACTTTAGAAAATCTGGCTGTCAAGTTCTTGCAGCGACTGCTGGGGTCCTGACAGGCGTACGGGGAACGCACGGTTGCTTGGAGGGCAGACGGTGGCTCCGCACGGCTGGGTCATCCCACCCACGAACAGGGCTCTCTTTTTATTTGTTCGGGTCTTCTTTCCCATCTTAATAAAGTTTTCAGTTTCTCCATAAAAGTTCTGCGCTTTCTTTTAAAGGCTAATTCCCAGGTGCTTTGTAATTACTGGGATGGCATATGACCCTGCACTTCATTTTAACGTGTCTTCCAGTCGCTCTTGGCTTCCACGTGGGATGGCTGTCGATGGTGTGTGTGGAGCTCACACACTGCATGCTCGCCGTACTTCGTGGCCGGTCTTTGCTCATCCTTTCAGGACATTTTACGCCTGCGCAGATATGACAGGAGTGTAGTACCGACTCGCATCCCACCCCATCCCGTGTGCGGTGGCTCATTTGAGTAGGGGACTGACTGGCTTTGTCCTCCTGAGGCTCCGGGGCCCGGGAGCAGCCCTTAACCAGAGGTGGACAGGAGTCAGTGGGTGACTGCCTCAGTTCTCTGTCCTTCAGCCAGGAGGACTCTGGGGCTTGTCCTACAAGCCTTCTAGAGATTTCCCCTTGGGGTGGAGTTCCAGTTACCCTTAGGGGCAGAGCCTGCTCAGCGTCGCACCTGCGTCGCACCTTTTCTTGGGCACCTTCATTTCCTTGCCTCCTTTCTCCAGTCCCCAAGGGTTATTTCCCGGGGTGTCATCTTGCAAATACTTTGTGTTTGTCGCCCTTGGCGTATGCTGTCGAGGGAGCCTAGACCAGACCCACAGTCGAATGCTTCCCTTTGTGAATGCCCCCTGGGCAGTGAGCTCGAGGCTGTGGGGGAAGGGTCAGTGTCGGCCCTGCTCCATACAGGGTTCCTGGTGCTACGTCTGATGATTCCACAGTTCTCAAGTCGATGAGTGAGCAGGCCGATGGTAGGTAGATGGATGGATGGATGGATGGGTGGATAGATGGTGACTATGAAGGAGACTGGAGGAACCTAGGGCTCCTCAGATCATATCCAACCCAGGGGCCAATAGCACTTTCTAGTAAAGCATCTTGCACATCTACATCCCCCCCCACACACCTCTTCCCCTATTAACGTTCTACATCCTTCTCTGAAAAAGTTTCTCGGGGGATCCAAAGATAATTGCTCTCACCCGACCTTTCCCCACAATCACAATGCACCAGGCCTCCAGCCCCTCCTGAGGACCTTGTTTTGGGGAATGAGCAAAACGGAAAACCACAAAGCCAAGCTGGGGTAGTATTACGGGCTTTCAGTTGGGGGCGGAGAGAAGGCCGAAGCCATCCTGTCGTCTGGTGACTCAGCCCCAAGTGCCTGCCGGGACACGCTGACCAGTGTCCAGGCAGGAGGTGGGGAGGGCGCCCACCTAGACCCTTCGGGAGCAGTTCCCCACCCTCTGCGCCTGTCCCCTGCCTGCCGGCTCAGACCCCAGGCCTCTGTCCCAGGAAGCCGTGCTGCTTGCCCCCACATTCAGAGCTCGGGCGGAGCAGGCCAAGCTCCCCCTGCAAGGCGTCTGGATGGTTTACATTATCTGACTGATACTAGATCTTTTCCTGAAAGCCTAGTTTAACGAGGGGGGAGGGGAGTTGGTGGGTGGCCACGGAGTTTCGAAGCTGGGAAGCGAGGTGAGAACTTTGGAGGGACAAAGGCAAAGGGTCTGGGCAGGGGTAGTATGAGTATGTTTGGCTAGCCCTGCAACAGGCCAACTAGTGAATTCAGACGACAATAATACAGATGCAATTGGATGCTTACTGTGTGCTAGCGACATGGGGTGGCTCATCTAACACTGTTGGAGTCTGCCCGTCAACTTTCTTGCGTGGGTTCCATTACTATCCCTCTTTTATAAATGAGGACCTAAGGCACAGAGAGGTTAAGTCATTTGCTCCAAGTCACACAGGTAGTTAATAGAGGAACAGTTCCAATTCTGTCTGTACCCTTTGCTGCAACATTACAGCTTCTCTGCCCGATGTGCCCTAGACTTGGCACCGTATCCAATGAGGATAGGACTGACTTATCTCTGTGATCACTGCCTCCACTAAAAGGACCATTCCCTTTCCCCTGGGAGACACAGCCCAGGATTATGAAGACTCTTGCGTATCCACAGTGCCTTAGGACACGGAAGGTTGGGAGGCTGGAGGACTGACAGTCGGCACTCCAGTGAACTGAGTGGTACCTCAAGTTGGTCTCTCAACCTCCCTGAACTTCTGTCTCTTCATCTGTGAAGTGGAGGTGGGCATCTTCCTGCCGCAGGAGTTCTTCTTAGTCCTAAAATTCTGGAGAGCCCCCCTCCATTGGCTGCATGTGTGAACTTCTAAGTGCTACAGTCTCTTAAGCCCCATGTCCTGCACCAGCCCATCTTAATAACAATTGGACTTCCTCTGGAGAGATTAAATGGGATGGTGTGTAGAAATGCACTTCATGCAAGGTCTGGTAGATCATATCCACAAGGATGGTTTTCCTGCTGCAACTCACAACACCTGGTTTTTAGAGGCTCATTACATGGAAGCTTATTTCTTGCTCACACCGCAGTCCAACCCCAATTTTCCCAGTTGGGAGCTTTCCTCCTTCCATCTTCTGGGTCTACCTTCTCCCAGTCCTTGGACACCTGTCTGTTTAGCAGGTGGGTGAGGAAGGAGAACAGGGAATGTTGCCTATTAGTGTTTTATGGCTTGGACCCAGACCCAGTCAACATTACAGTTGTCACATCCCATTGCTCGTGACTTGGCCACCTGGCTGCCCCCGACTTGCAAGGGCGTCTGGGAACTGCAGAGTGCCACGTGCCTTGGAGGAAAGGGGAAATGGCTTCGAGAACAGTCCGTCAGTCCCTGCCACAGATAGTCGTGGTCATGAAGAAGTTGCTGCTGTTGACCGTCTTGTGGAAGGACATCAGAGTCCCCTTGACTTGTCAGGACCAAGAGAGGCTCAGGATAATCACCATTTTCATGTGTGTGCAAGTGTGAGTTTCCAGAGGTGTGACTGTGTATCCCTCAGAAAACAAAACCCAAGGCAAAAGCTTATGTGCTACTACCTTGTTAGGAGGTAAAATCCCAGAGAGCAGAAGTGAGGGGAATCAGAGCCAACAAGAGGGTCCAGTGAAGCAGCTGCCACTTGGTGTTAAGAGATTTGGTCGTTCATCGTTAGGGGAACCTCTTCCTAAAGTCCATGCAAACAATTGCTACTCTGGACAACCTGTCCGAGCAGAAAGGAAGGAAAGTTGTCCACTGGCTTCTTCGAGTCATTGGGCAGTGATCCACCCCATGATGCCTGAACTCCTGTCCTGGTCACGCATGGACGGGACGTCCTCCGACATCTGCCTCTGGGGCAGTGGCAAGTTCCCAGAGGGGGAGGTGGAAGGTGCCCAGCGTGGACATCCAGCAAGGCGCCTGCAGAGTGCAGTTGGAACCATGGAAAGGTGTGTGAGACAGGTGTCACATTTGCCAAGCTCACAGAAACCAGAATTGGAAGGCACCAAAATCCAGAGAGACAACTTGGCGCCCAGCACCTGGTTAGCCCACAACAACATCCCTGCCTGAAGCTGAGCGTGATTTCTGCCTTGCACTGTATCTGACCTCTTGAGAGCTTGAGTGTTTGCTGGGGGAAAAAAAAAAAAACACCATATGCACACATGATTCTCTGAGGCCGAGGCCTTGTCATCCTTCACCGAAATGAGCCCTTCAACAAATGTAAATACCTTCCACGTTCCCCCCGGAGGCCCGTCCTAACAAGGCCTCGCCGGGGGCTCCTCGTAATCCCTGGGATTGCTGAAGCTTTTAGGTTGAACGGAGTCATTTGTAAGGTCTGACTTGCGGCCAGCTCTGCGGGGACTTGTCTGCGGTATGCTCCCTGGCAGCTTCCAGAAAGCACGCGGGACCCATTTGGCGCAGGCAAAGGGCTCTGCCACCTACGAGATGAGACCCCGGAGTCTCAGAATCTCAAAATACTGCCGGGAAAATTCGGCAGTGACAAAGCGTGGTCCTCCCAGGGAGTGGGAAGTTGGGGGGAGGGAGTAGCCACTGTGTCTGAATCATGGTGAGGGGCTAGGAAGAGCACAGAGCTCTAGGATCTGAATGTCCCGCTGCGCTGCACTTGGGGCTGGCGGCTGCAGTCAGTCGCTGAGTGACCTTGGCGGGTCAGTTAATCTGCTTGCATCACTCCCTGCAGTGGCTTCTGATGTCCCGGCTTACAAGGTCTCCATGAGGGGCCTCCGCCCGCCTCCCCCATCTCGTGCTGCCGACTCTCCCCACCCTCAGCCACCCCGTCCTCCCACCACAGTGCCCACGCGGAAGCGCTCTGCGGCGTCTGCCGGGGTTTCCCACTTCCTCCTACACGCAGCCGGGCAGGTCCCTAAGATGCCAAGACCCGAGAAAACGGGTTCTGGAATGACCACATGGAGCCGAGCACCCATCCCACGGTCCTGCGTTGGAATGTGAATGAGGACGTACCTATGTTAGGTTAAGCTCCTGGAATCTGGGGATGTTTGTTCCAGTGGCTAGGCCGCATCCATCCTCAAAAGGTGGATTTGTTTAGTCTCGTTGACTCTCCTTGCACCCTGAAGGCAGGGACAAGATAGACACCTCACTTGGCCACCAGGGAGGTTTTGACCTCCAGTGAGGCAGCTGGAGTGCTGGCCCGGGGCCGGGCAGGTGTGAGGGTTCAGCACTCGTGAGGCTGCCCGCAGTCTGGTCAGGAGAGGACATGGTCATGCGGGTGGGCATAGGATCTGGAGCAAGGCCCCCGGTTGGATCACTCAGGGTTCTTGGTTGGTGCTCAGCCTGACCCGGCAGCAAAGGCATTTAGAAAGAAATATTAGCAAAGTCACAAATTTCGAGAATGCTGTAAAGTGTGGAAATGAGAGCTTGGAAGGTCAACCCCGAGAGCCCAGCTGGAAGGGTGTAGCTTTGACCCCCGCCGAGCCCTGCCTCCACCAGACCACAGTGTCTGGGTGTGTGCATCTCAGCCTGTGTCACTCGCTTGCGCCCCAGCTACTGGGCACTGTACTGTGCGCATTCAGCAGCATTCAGCCAGCACATCCCAGGGCTCCTGCCTGTGACAGGTCTGATGGGGACCCCAGCTCTATCTCATGTTGGCTGTGACCTTGGGCCAGTTAACCCGCAGAGCCTCAGGCCCCTCTTAGGTAGAGCTGAAAGTGCAGTAATGTTCACCTTAGGAGATCGCTCGGAGGATTGCAAGTGCGTCATGGGAAGACACTGAGCACAACACCTACCATACAGTAAGCACTCGGTAAAAGCTCCCGGAGGAGCTTATCTGCTGCTCATCTGAGCCAACCTGGCTGGGGTCATGGTATAGGGGTCTGGTCCCAGCCCAGGGATGACAGACACCCTCTAGGAGGATCCTCTGAACTGAGGCTTTATGTGGGATGCCAGCTGGAACTGGCTCAGAAAAAAGCTCAGAGGAAAAGAGGTCATGGGAGGAGCCTGGTCAAGTGGAAAGAGCCCCATGCTGGGGACTGGCTGCGTGACCTTGGGGTAATCACTCACCTTTCCAGGACAACAACTGCCCCCACAAGTGGGGCTATCAGGACCGTACCAGCCAGAAGTAGGGGCTGGCCAGGGTGGTCTCCTGAGACTCTTCTGCAGCAAGGACCGTTAATTATCCCCAGTGCTCATTCTCCACCTCTTCCTTCGTGTTCGGCTGGGCAGTGGTTAGTGGCAGTACTCTCCCAGCCTCTCTTGCAGCTATATGCAGCCCTGGGACTCAATTCAGGCCACTGAGAAGTCACAGGAAGTGTCGCGTGATATCTCTGTGAAGTCTCCTTAAAAGAGAGGGAATGAACTGTCTTCAATGCCAAGAGGAGCCTAAGGGGAGATGACAACCAAATGTGTGGGATCCTGGCTGGGGAGCCTAGAACAGGAAAAGGAGATTAGATAATCTCCCCACCCAGGATCTAAAAAAATAAAATCTATTTTTAAAAGGGAAAGGCATGGCCTTTCTTCTCTCCTTCTTCCATCCTGCTGTCAGAAACGTGGATGTGATGGCTGGAGCTCATGCAGCCATCTTGAGCCATAAGGAGGAGGGCTGCAATGTAGGGAGGCTGAAAGGAGCCTGGAATGCTCTCAACTTCACGGGCACCACACCAGCCCTGGAATACCCCTTCTGACTTCTTTTATGCAAAGAATAAAATATTGTATGTTTAAGCCACCTCTCATTGATTATTTTTGTTTGTTTTGTCCTATTCAGTGGAACCTAACCCCAATGGAAACATCTTCTAGCTCTTTAAATGCTTTCAGACTTCAACGGGATTCCATCTGGGAAACTTTCCCATACAGTGTGATCTTAGAAAACAAGTAGCATTTCTCTTTCTGTGTCCTCCCAAAGTCCTCCTGTTAAGTGTTTAGTGGCAGGTCCACTAGACACTGATTCATAGCCCCCCGGCTGAATGGGATGAGACAAATATGTTCCATTCCAATTCCTTAAAAAACAGCCAGACCAACTCGATGGCATTTTGGTACTTTTCCACTTTGTGGGAATTACGATGTACATCCTGTTCATCAAGATAATGCGAAGAGCAGGGCTTGGTGTTTGTGGCCATAACGCTGGCACGTGAGGCTGATGTGGGCTCAGCAGTGCACAGTAGGATAAAATACACGTAATCAGCATAATGTGATTTACTCTCGTCCTGCTGCCCCAACATTTAAACAGATGTCAGATGAATAGAAAACACGGTGGGAGGAACACATTAGGCTAAATTATTGCATCTGAAAAGAGGGAGTATCGTAAAAATGTTAAAAGAGAAAGTTAGTATTTATGACTGGAGTCGCTGGTAATTTTATCTTGCATTTGCCTCCTTGTGCGTGGTAATTAGAGCCTCCTGTGTGGGGACAGCTGCGTGTTCCAGTGGGGGCGGGTGTAGCCAACAAGGTCCCCTGCCTGCTGAGTTAGCCCCCTCTGAGAACACCAAACACATGCCTTGGGAGGGTTTTCTCTGGCCCACCATAGATCTCAGGAGTGAGGATTGCTGGTGGCGGGCCCATGGCATCATCTCCCTGGATCCTGACCACCTGGGGCATGTTGCACCCATCTACAACAGATGAGGGGGCTGAGGCCTGAAGTGAGGTTTTGGCTAGGATGCAGTGCAGTCGCCTTGTGGTTCCGTGTCCTGAGTCCTGAGCCATCCGTTCCTCTGCCTTTGTGCTGTTAGACATCAAGTGTCTCAGAAAAGCCATTTTGAAAGACTCGGTTCTGTTTGCCTGCCATCTTGGAAAATCCAAACCACGGCCGAGGACCAAAGGCAGTGGACTGGAGGCCTATGTTTCTCAGGAGCAAGGGTCCTACGGTCACTCCCCTGGGTGCTTGGTGCAATGCAGAGTCTAGGCTGCACCCCAGACCTTCAAGGTCAGCATATCTGAGGGCCCAGGGCCCAGGAATCTGCATTTTATGATCTGCCCAGATAAACATCTTAGGAGCAGAGGTTTGAGACTCGCTGGCAGGAGGATTAAGAATGCTGACTCTGGGGACACACAGTAAAACTAACACCCACATCCCTTGGTGTGATTGAATTTCACTGCGCGGGCCTCAGGGTGTGGTTTCTGTAGATGGGTCCATAGTCTGGCCCTGCCTCTGACACCCGTGTGGACCCAGAGAAGCCATTTAGCCTTTCTAGAATGTGGTTTCTTCATCTTGGAAACACAGTGACACCCACATGTGTCTCACTGGTCCCTGGGAGAGCCAACAGCTTTGATCACACTCTTTCTCTTTGCTTCTCCCTCCCATCCCCCCCCCCCCCCCCCCCCCGTGTGGACCGTCTTTTGACACACAGTGGATTCTTTCCCTGGGATACTTGCTGCGGATCTGACTTGCCCAGAGAAATATGCCTTGTGGAGCCTGTGTTCTCAAGAAGGGCCTGGAGTCCCACGTCCTTGGAAAGGACCACAGACCCTTTATTTCACCAAGTGCTCCCAGATCCTCATCAAGCCTCGAGAGAGATTTCAATCTGTTCAGTGGGGCTTGCTGGTTGGCAGCTAACCACAGCAATCTAACTAAATAGTATCCTTGGTTCGTACGCACACCCACTTCATGAATACCCGTCCCCAGTATATATTCCTCGACTCCAGTGCTGGTGCGTATCAGACGCAGACACACAGAGGGCCCTCAGCCTCACCACCAGCATGGCTGCACAGTGAGTGTGTCCCCCGCACCGCCAGATGCGTGTGTTGTAACCTCATCTCTGGTGTCATGGAGGTGGGCCTGTGGGAGGTTGTAAGGGTGATGCCCTCGTGAATGGGTTTAGTGCCCTTATAAAGGAGACTCCTCACCTCTTCTGTTGTTGGAGGACACAGGGAGCAGAAGGCCTTGACTTGAATCAACTCGTGCAACCACCGTGTTAGGCAGACCCCATCGTTACAGTTGTGCCCGCCCTCCCTTTGCAGATGGAGAAACTGAGGCCCGGAGAGGTTAAGAGACCCGGCTAAGAGCACCCATAACTAGGATGTTATAAAGCCCGACAGTGTGGCATGAGGGTTTTTGCTTTTCATCTTGACTCTGAACTACCATGCAGTGAGAGGGGCCAAAAGAGAACATTCCATCTCATCCCCAGCAGAGCACACTCTGATCTCGCGCCTGTGTCATTGAGAATTTCTTACCTGCATTCAAAGAGTAAACTCCTCCAGTTATGCGGAAATAGCCCTTGCAGGTAAACGTGTCCGTGCTGAGGTGACCACGGTCTGTGTCCATTGGCTGGTGGTTTCTACGCCAGCCCGCACGTTCCACGGACTTGGGGTCGGTCTCTGTATTTCCCAGAGTCAGGTGGGGCTCCTGGCCGAGGCCTTTGGTGTTTCTCTCCTGGGGGGCCTGCGGGTGGCCTTCTCGAGCATTGTTGCAGAATACATGGATTGTTTTAATTTTCCCAAAGTTTGTACCAGAGTTCTTGCCTCTGAAGGACCCTTCTTGCCTTAAAGGTGTGTTGAAAGCCGGCTTCTGCTCACAAGCCTCAGTTCTGCTGCCTAAAATAATACTCCAGGATGCTGGCAAGGGAATAGTACACTTCCTGTGAGTGTTCAATTCACATTCTCCCAAAAATAACACCGAGACTGTTAACACCTGCACCTTCCAACGTTTCCTTGCTCACAACAGGGAGATTAATGGGCTCCATTCGGAACGGACCTCTCTGACCTCACGGATGAAGTCGGGGAACTCAGGAAATTGCCTGCTAATCCAAATCCTGATAATCCCAGGACTCTGACATTTCCCCTCCTCCCCCTTTGCAGCCCTAAAATGCCCCTCTCCAAACCGAATTACAGCTTTCAATGTTTTGATGAGATACTGAGCAGATGATGCCCCGCAAACACCTTCTGATTGGGTTTGTGTGGGTTTACTGAGTGGGGACACCCAAAACGTGCCACTGACCAGAATGTGGTGTGGTCTGGTGACACCAGGGAGCTGGTCCATAGCAGAAGGAAGGAAATAAATGGAAGGAGAAACATAAGATTGCATTCTAACCCAGACTGTACCTCCTTGTCACACTGGGAACAGGTCAGGGCATAGTAGGGGCACGCACCACGTCTCTATGTGGGAGGTGTATCACGGGGCCAGCAGAGTCTGATTCTGTCCATATTTGTTCAGGTACTTAGTGGCACTGGTGTGGAGAACCCTTTCCGTAACCTTCCGTGGCAGGTGTTTGGAGGCCCATGTCGTAGGCGAGGCAAATGAGCATACCCGGGAAGAGACAGGATTTGGATTCAAGTGTCTGACTTCCAGCCGACTTCTCTTTCCTCTGGTTGACTGTGCACGTTCCCATTGCACAGCACGCCCCAGCACACAGTAGGTGCTCCTTAAACGCATGTTGAAAGTCAGATGGCCGCTGCTTTCCCCGATCCCCACAGACCACAGCAATTCTCACTCCTGTCACCTGGTGGGGTCTGCGGTCTCTACCTGCAGCGTACACCATGACCAAAAAGCCCAATGTTTAAAAACATTTCTGGATGAAAATAATTCTCCCTCCAGTGTCTATCCCCGGGACAATAGTCATTAATACCGTGCAGCAGCTCTGTACCTCGTGAGCATCCACCAATTTACATTTCCTGGCCCATCCTGTGCTGGAGGGAATCGTGTGACACATGCTGACCAAGGGCTTGTGAGCAGAAGCGACGTACGTTATTTCCAGACTGGAGTAGCTCATTGTCAGCTCAAGACCTCCAAGCTCTCTTGGGTCTGGCGGCTAGCAACGTTTGAGACAATGAACGCTCCACCAGCCACAATCCTCGGTGACAGATGCGCAGAGAACCCCTGTTGTCCCGTGATGATCCTGTGTGAATGAAAAACAAACCTCCGTTACTTAGGCCACTTAGATGTGGGGGCTGTTTGTTACCGCAGCGTCCCCCAGCCTCCGGTGACTGATGCGCCCCGCCTCTGGGTCCTCTTCTGGAAGGCACCCGTGTTCACCATTTTCTTAGGTATCCCTGCAGATAGAACCAAACCCTGTATAAGGAAATATAGAACAGCGTACAACATGTGCTGTTCTTGGTCTTGCTTCTCTTTGCACCTAATGTATCGTGGAGCGGTTTCCACACCCATATGCAAATGTTCGCCTCGTTCCTGTGTAACAGCTAAATCATATTCCACTCCGAGTATGTTGTGTCCACTCATCGACATTCAGTTCTGACGTTTTACTGCTACCGACAGGGCTGCAGTGAGTCACCTCTTATGCATGTCCTGTCAGACTCCCGCAGTTACGTCTCTAGAGCAAGCTAAGCACTGTGTTTCTCCATTTATGAAACGGGACTAGTAACGGAACCTGCCTGAAGAGGTTGCTGGCTGTGGATCGTACGTCTTCGTGTAGGTGATGCGCTCTAGCATGTAGCAAATGCTCTGTGCATGAATGATTGAAATAGGTAAAAGTATAAATAAACATAGTTATTTTATTATTGACTTACAGGTAGATGAATGAGCTAAAAATAGACTAAACAAAGATTTAAAATGGAATCCCATTCCGTGAAGAAAGGGACTAGCAATGTTAGTGTCATGTTATTGCTGACATACGTGCGTTCACATTAAATACGCCAGACACGGTGAGATTTTCCCTCATCGGCTCATTCACTGGCCCATTCTCTCATCTGACGGCATTTATTTTTTGGGCATCTACTGTGTGTTGCCCACTATGCCAGGAACTGGGGTTACCAAGGTGAATCCTATACAAAAATGCACCTTTTGTCATCCCCGTTTTACCCAGAAGTAAAGAAAAAAATTATATGTATATACATTATTTTGCATGTCACGACACACATTGTTTCTTCAACGTTGCTGATTTTTAAGATACATGCAACCATCATCCCAGCCAATTTTAGAACATTTCATCACCTCAAAGAGAGGTCCTGGCCCCCGTAGTGATCCTTGTCCTACTTCCCCATGCTCCCAGCCGCTGGCCACCCCTGATCTGCCTCCCATCTCCATGGGCTTCCCTGTCCTGGGTGTTTCATGTGACTGGAATCACACATCAAGTGGCCTTCTGCGTCAGGCTCTTCCATTCGGTGTAGTATCTTCAGGACTCGTGGTGGCCTGGGTCAGGGCTTCCTTACTGCTCCTCATGGCTGGGTGATATTCCATCGTGTGGATAGACCACATTCTGTTCATCCTGTCCTCCGTTGGCGGACACTTGACTTGTTTCCACTTTTTGGCTCTCATGGATAATGCTGTCACGATCATTTGTGTGCGGGTTTTTATGTGGGTGTATGTCCTTCGTTCTCTTGGGCGTGTGCTTCAGCGTGCAGCTGCTGGGTCCCACGGCCACCCTCCTTCAGTTGTTCCTCCTTCAGAGGAACGGCCAGCCGGTCCCCCAGCAGCTGCCTCGTTCACACTCCCGCCGGTGGCAGGCGAGGGTGCCAATCTCACCTCATCGTCACCAACACCTGTTACTGTCTGACTCTCAAGAGTGAGTTCTCTTTCCTGCCCTGGGCTGTGGGGGAGATGGTGTCTAACCGAGGCTAGAGCTTTGAGCCCAGTCAGGCCCGCTCCCGACATCACCATCCGGGTCGTGTGTGGCCCCGTAAGGTGGGGGAGCTCCGAAGCCCCTCCCATGCAGCGCTCTCCCCATCCTCACAGTGCTCCTGTGAGCCAGGTGACAGAGGCCCTCTCCTTCCCATGCCACAGACGAGGGGCCCAGGCTCCGTGCCACTCCTGTGAGTGCCTCAAGTCCGCACAGCAAGACCAGAGACCAGGCTCTCTGACCCGCAGCCCAGGCCCCTCCCCCCTGCACCCCCAAGGAGCCCTGTTGGAGGCATCTCGTCCAGCACCCCAGCCAGCCCTGCCCGCTGCCCTGTGATCACCCGGAGGAAATAAGAACGACCCGAGGCCGCCATTTTTACCCACTGGCTTCATCGGAGGTTTTGAATTAGTTCTGAACTATTTGGTCGAGAACGCCGAGTTGAGCTTTTTTGTAGTGATTTCCAGCAGGGAGGGAAGAGGTCATGCCACTGAGGCCTATTAGCAGGGCCTATTGTTCAGCGTCTCAGGGCCCCCGCTCGCCACAGGAAACGCACAGCAAGGTGAAGGCCGCGCTTGCCAAGTCTTTGAAAGCAGTTCCTCCTGCGGGCGAGTTCCTTACAGAAGCCACAGCCCACCCGACTTCCCGCGCCACTGTCTGCAGTACAAAGAAAGCAAATATTTTTGGGACCAAACATGGCACTGAGGTCGCTATTCCACCGCGGAGGTAAAGGCACAAGTGATGCTCTGGCTTTGAAAGCAAACTGAATAAAACCGGAAACCGCGTGAATGCCCAGTGAGTTGTGGTGAATGACCATTGATGAGATGCGATCCAACCATCCATTGCAAAGTCTTATTTCAGAAGGAAAGCCGATGGCTCCAAACCACGTTCAGTGCATCTGAGTGAGCTCCAGGAGGTCGGAGGACATTTGGCAATACCAGATGCGTTTTTGGTTGTGTACTACTGGCGTGCGTGGGCGGAGGGCAGCCGCTGACCGCAGCTCAGTCCGCATGCCAGTGTGGCCGGGGCTGAGCAGCCCTGCTGTATAAAATGCATCCTAAAGTTCCCGTTCTTGTTCAATAAAAATGTTAGATGTCCTATATAATCAGAAGAATGTACACCGAAATATGTAGTTGATTTCTTCTTGGATAAGGGGAAAGGCCGATGATGTGGGATTTGGGGGATATATCATGGTTTCTAATCTTTTAAAGCAAAAACCATATTATATTGCAATCAGTTTAAAAAACAAAACAGATTTAGACGGTGGTGATCACAAATAGGGAGAGCCTGTCAGGGAGGGCCACCTGTCTCTCATCCCTGAGCTCAATGTGCTCTGGTCACAGCCTTCCCGTGGTTTGCGCCTGAGCCATGTGGCCTCCATGCCCAGTGTCCTCTGGAAAGCTGACCTTCCACATACCCAGATCCCGTCCTCCCTTCTGTCACAGTTCTGTCTTCAGATTCAACTGAGCAAGCATCGGCTATGGTTCCGCAGTGCAGAAGCCGTGTTTCAGGGATGGGCGCTCTGGAGGTGAGGGATGTCCGTGCCCAAGGCCCCATCTACCAGCTGGGAGGGGCGCCGCCGCCGGGATGGGAGAGCTGCGGGCGGAGGCCCCAGGCTCCACGGCCGTGCACTCGGTGTGACAGTAGCAACTGATCTCAGGGCTTGCGGGTGAGGACGGATGAGCCGATGTGGGTCAGTGTCTGCATGTGGTAGGCCCACAGCACACGGTGTCTTATTTCCTGTACGGGTGGCCTCCAGTAGTTCAAGATAGTGCTTGTTTTCAGTATTGTTTAACTCACGCATTCATTTATTCCACAGACTGTTAATCTGAATGCCCACGATGTGCTAGGCACTGTTCTGGTTGCTGGCAGGCCAACAGTGAGGAGAACAGTACTTCTGGCTGTATTAGTAACAAATTACCTCAAACCCGGTGGCTTAGACCAACACACATTTATTATCTCACGGTGTCTGACAGTCAGAAGCCCAGAATCAGCTTAGCTGGGTGGTGCCGGTGCTCAGGGTGTCTGTGGGGATGCAGGGGTCCACTCGGAACCTCAACAGGGCTGTGGTCTCATCCAAAAGCTCGGCTGGGGCTGGAGGAGCTGCTTCCACAGGGGGTCCTCCATGGCCATCGGCAGGAGGCCTCAGCTTCTCCCCCGCGGAGGAGCCCTTGAGCGTCCTCATACCATGGCGGCTGGCTTCCTCCAGGGTGAGTGAGTGGACGCCAGTGGGAGGCACGGCACCTTTGGCCACCAGGCCTCTGAGGTCATTCCATTTATTCCTCGTTCCATTTATTCCATCTGTTAGAAGTGAGTCCCTGAGTCTGGCCTACACTCGAGGGGAGAGGAATCGGCTTCCATCTCCTAAAAGGAGGACTGTCAGAGAGCATATAGAGATATTTGAAAGCTCTCACACTGTCTTCAGGCAGATGACAGTCTGGCTGGCACTTTAAACACGGCAGAAAGCTCTGAAAATGCAGAAAACCAAAAGAAAATAAATGCAAATGCCCACCACAGTCCCGCCACCAGAGATGACCTGCTCAGGTTCACGAATCTCCCGGCTTTCTTGAGGGACCCTGGGAGCGCAGCGTGGCGAGCTTGGCCAGGTGCGCAGTTCTGGAAGCACCACCACGAGGAAGACACAGATGGCTTCCTTCCCCGCCAGAGCTTCCTGTGTTCCCGCCAGTCAGCCTGCACCCCGCGCCCCAGCCCCACGCAGCTGCCCGTCGGCTTTCTGTCACTAGTGATGGGCTTCACCTGTTCTAGAACCTAACCTCCAGTGAAGCCAAACAGCCCGTGCTCGGTGGGGCTGGCTCCATCCGGGCAGCAGGACGCTCTAGAGGCTCGTCTGTATTGTTGCTGGCCCCGGGTCGGGGAGAGGGGGTCTTTGCTTTGCTTGCTGGGTTTAAATTGCTGAGGACCGTCGCACTGTCTGGAACATACCGCAGTTTGTGGGCTCCTTTGCCTGCACACCCTCTCTCCCTGTGATAGTTCCCCGTGATGTCCGGGTCTCTGCCGGCGCGCACTAACCGGTGTTGTGTTCCTGAACCCCGGCTCCCCTTCCCGCGTGGTGACAGTGCTGGGCCGCGTGCCCTTAGGTGTGGGTGGGGCCCAGGCGGAGGTGCAGCCACGTGCGTTCCTTCTGCCAGGTCCACGTTTCTTGACTCTCAGGGCCTGGAGGGAGACGCACCTCTCTTCCCTCGGCAGGTGGAGCCGTCGTGGGTGGACAGTGCGCAGGTGCTCCGGGGTTGATCCGTCTGCAGGACCCACAGGCAGGTCACCAGCTGATAAAAACTGCCCCACGCTGGAGACTCTGCAGTCAACGCCAGGGTCTCTTCCGTGGGCGCACCAGTGCTTCCGCGGCCTGCGGCTGGCTCTCCCGGGTTCGCAGAGGAGCCCTCTGCCCTGCGGGAGGGACAGACCCCCGTGGGCTGCCCAGATCCTCGTCCTCAAGTCGTGCACTTCGGGGCCCGCCTCCTGAGTCCAAGAAGCTGGTTAATTCGGTGTTTTCCTCAAAGCGACTGCAACCTTTCGATGGGCAGTGGCTTCCCTGGGAGATAAGGCCTGAGACTCGGACGAGTCTCCCTGGAGGGCGTGGGGGACGCCTGAGGGGGGCCTGGGGCTGTGAGGCCGCTGTCCCGGGAGGAGTGGTGCAGAGGGCCAGCCTCTCTTCCCGAGTCCCAGGCTGGACCAGTCCCCGTGGGTGTGTCGCTGAGGCCCCTTGGGGAGGGCCGTACGCCGCTAACAGCCAGCGCTCCCAGCGGCGGGGGCGGGAGCCCACGACACCGAAAGGGCCTGGGGCGCACGTCCCACAGCACGCTGCGAACTACTGTGTGCCGCCCGACTCTCCGTACAGTTTCCTGGAGCCTGCTGCCGGCGCGGACTTGCGGAGTGACCGCAGACCCCCGTGACCTCGAAGCCAGAAACACTCACCTTCTGGCCCTTTGAGGAGAAGTTTGCGATCCGTGATCTACATCTGTTTAGGGCCTCGAGACCGGCATTTAAAAAATGAACTGGGATAAAAATGACCAAGTGTGCGGCTCTCAGTGAGGCTGAGTGTCATCTCGTGACCCTCAGGCTTGGGGTCTCTGTGAGATAGCAAACGCGTGTCTTGGGGCGCCTGAGTGGCGCAGTCGGTTGAGCATCTGCCTCCTGATTTCGGCTCAGGTCATGATCTCAGGGATGACTGTGGCTGGCGTCCGTGAGTCCGTTGGCAAGTTCCAAACTTCCATCTGGGGTAGAGCCTCTGAGCAGTGTGGTTGAGGCCTTTGTCAGGTCAAGACCCCCCCCAGATCCCTCGTACAGTTTCTGCTTCTAGACGGTTTCTGTTCAGTCTGAGCAGGCCCAGCACTGCCTGGGGTCAGAAGGCGTGGTTCTCACGTATGGGGGAGCATCAGAGGGTCCCCTGGAGGCCTTAGTAAGCCCGCTCACCTGGGCCCTGCTCTGGAGTTTCTGAATCCATGGGGCTGGGCTGGGGTCTGAGACTTGGCCGAGGCTGCTGGCCGGACACCCCTCTTCCAGAACCACTGCTTCAGGCCATCGAACTCTAGAGGGTCTGGATTCCTGGAGCCGGCGGGTGGCTCCTTCACCATCTGGCCATGCTTCCACCTTACCTGAGCTCCTCATTGTTTCGTCTATTTAACTAGGCGCCTCCTTTGCTTTTTAGATGCATTTATGTCCAAAGAGAGCTCCCTGTCTGCACTGTGAATGGAGAGTCAGCATCATGTCCCAGAATCAGAGTCTCCCCTGGAGGCCGGACCAGTGCAGGGAGCCCCGCGGGTGGCGGCCCGGCCCCACCGTCCATGTGGGGAAGCGGCATGGGACACAGTGATGGCCGAAGGGTAGGGAGGTGTCCTGGCCTGTCAGCACTGAGCAGAGATCGACCTGGAAGGCTGCAAGAGGCCCGTGTCTGGGGGAGGAAATGCGTTCTTCCGCGTGTGGGGCGAATGGTCCAGGACCGCGACTGGGTGCTACCTCACGTCACCTGAGGGCCCCAGCCCACACACAGCGGACGCGGACCGCGGGTGCCGGCCACTCTGACCCCGTTCGTGCCGTTGTCACGGTCTGGAATGGTCTTGTTGATCTGTTGCTTTGCCACTTGACTCTGCCTTGCCTGCGGAGAGGAGTACCCGGTCCGTGGAGAGGGCGCCTGCCTGTTCCCCGCAGCAGCCCGGCCCCAGCAAGAGACCTGGCCCGGCAGAAGCCCTCCCTGGACGTGCGCTGGATGAACGCAAGCGTCTCCCTTCTTATGGCGCGGGGCTTGTGCTTCTTCCCTGTGAGGGCATCTCTCCCTCCAGTGATCCCACTGTCCTGGTGAGCAGGACCCCTGGAATCCTTGGGTGGCTCTGATTTCTTTGTGGCCGAGCGTTCCTTGGCCTCTCAAGGCTCCTACTTCTGGATCCAGTGATCTTCTCACTGGACCACAAGCCCTCATGCCAGTCAGGCCCTGGCTGGGTGACCGGGAGACGGTGATAAAGGGACCGTTTACAAAGGCCTGGGCAGGGTCCCTGGAAACCTGGCTGTGCGAAGTGGACAGGAAGACAGGAAGATAAAGTCAGGAATGGAGAGAGGGGCTCGCAGGCAGGGAAGGCGGCCTCGGCGATGCTGAAGCCTTGGGAGGGACGCAGCCACATGGGGACCCTGCAGGGAGGGAGACGGGAAAGAGACCCTCAGACTTCACCCTCTCCCCACCCTTGGCTCCTGTGGGAAGCCTCTCATGGGCTGAACTCCACTGGAAGCCAGAGCCCAGGGAGTTCACTGGCTCCCCTACAGCTACCGCGGGGCCCAGGGCAAGGCAGAGGGCATGGGCCTGAGAGGCCAAGAAGCTCGGCACAGCCTCAAGAGCAGGGGGGGCCGCTGGGGGCATCTCTGTCCCGGGGCTTGCGCTGAGCTGGGAGCAGGACGAAGCTGAACAGCAAAAGAATGACCAGTCTCGGTGGCCGGTGGCCTGGTGTGGGGTGTCCTGCCCAGATCCACTTCGGTGGCTGTGCCCGCAGCCCCGGAGACCGCGACTGCTGGCTGCCGGCACGTCTCCGTGCCCCTCCTGTGCAGGCCTGCCCGGGCCGAGGGGAGCCACTTCGCCTGGGGAGCAGGGCACCCGCTCACACCCAAGACCTGGCCCCGTCTGCGATGCTGCTCGCGCTCCACTCCACGGAGAGCCCCTCCTGGCTCTGGCCCTCCGCTGCCCTCTCCCACCGACAGCATCCTCCCTGCAAAGCACTTTCTCAAGGTTTCCCACTCAGCTTTTGTTTCCCAGAAACTCAACCTCAGGTACCCCCACCATTTCCTGGTCGCATGAACTGCGTGATGGTGAAAACGTCCTTTAGAGGTTCTGAACCCCAGGATTTTACCCGGACGATTCCAGAATTCACAGGAGGATCAAAAGAGCGGTGTCTCAGGAGCACAGATTGCCCGCAGACTCTCCCGTGTGGGTCTGAGGCAGACTATGCAGCCACCTGCCCGCAGTGGTTCCCATGGGGTGGGGCGTCGCTAGGGATCTTCATTTTCCTCTTTTTGCCCATCTGTATTTTCTAATCTTTCTGCATTTAATTTGTTTTATTTGTATAGTTTTTTTGTCATTTTTAAAAACACATACAGACAAAAGAAAGCATATCAGAGCATGCAAGTAAGATGAGACCATGAGAGGGAGAACCACTGACCAAGTCCCAACAAATCGGGCCTACTTTATAGAATGGGATGGATCTTGTATGAATCAGGTCCGATTTATAACACAAGACATGAGTCCTTCACCTGTTGTAGCAACGCCAGCACGCGAACAGCCCTTTCTTGACAGGTCTTTGTGACCTGCCATACGGGGGATCTCAACTCATTAGAACACCAGGCACAGTGGCTGAGAACGTGGATGGACAGGAAAGGCCCCCCAGGAGGAGAAGGCGGGCTGGTCTGTGGTCTGGATCCAAACTGGGAATAATAATAATCTGGAAAATAGCAGCTAGAATGGGCCGAGCTTTTGCTTTATGCCCGTCGTGGTCCTTAAATACGTGTCTCGGGTTAGCTGCTTTACCCCAGCGGCACCCCTCCGAAGTGGGCACTGCTAGTATGCCATTTTGCCGAGGGAAACCTGAGACAGACAGAGGGTGAGGAGCCAGGCTGTGAGTGGCAGAGCCATGGCTGGACTCCGGCCACCTGGCCCCAGAGCCTGTGTCCTCTCCACACCTCCATGCAGACCGCTGCAGAGCTGACCCCGGATCCGGCGCTGGGGCACGTGCCCAGCTCTCCAGGGAGGGGGGCTTTGAAAGTCTCTGCGTCCCAAACTGGGACTTAGGTGCATGCTTAATGAGTCCTGTGCTCTATGGAAATTGCCTCAAGAATTCTTGGAAATGTGTACAACTTGTTGTCTTCTTTCCAAGTTATAAAAAAGTTCAGCTAATGGGAAGGACGGACTCAGGCATAAAAACCCCCGCGACCTCAGGGAAACTAGCTCATGTTGCCGTCCTGCCTTCCTGACAGAGGCCCCTGGAGTTTGTAACATGTCACCTGGGTGTCAAACAGCATACGTCAAACCTCGGGGGCCTCAGCCAAGCTGAGCAGCCCGGGAATGAAGTCGGGGAAGAAAAGGAAAGGTGGATGTGTGAACGGCGTGGGGGCCGGAGTGCAGACACGTCGGAATCCACCGGCAGGAATCGGTCGGACTCCATGTCACAGTGTGCCTTCTAGAACAGTGGGCTCCCGGAAGTCACCTTCTGCGTCTCCGTGGGGCCCCCTCGGTGCCTCTGCCGTGAGTGTACGGCCTCACCCCAGGCTTCTCTAAGGGGACAGGGGGGCTCGGGGGACATGTGGGCACCAGCGAACGCTCGCGGGGCCTCAGCTCTGCAGAAAGTTCGCTCACTTGCCCTTGTATCAGGCCATCGATGCTCAGCAACCTTCCTCCTAAGACACAAACAAAATCCTTTCGGGATGAGAAAGATAGTTCCTCAGGGGGCAATTTCCAGCTCAGCTCGTGGATTCGTGAGGTTCAGGCCCAGCTGCTGCAACAAGAAAGACCCATCAGGACAGTGGCTCACACCACCAGAACCCCCCCCCCCAACCTTTGCCCCGGGCAGCCAGGCTGGCGGGACGGCTCCGCGCCACAAGCTCGTGCAAGCGTCCAGGTCCCCTCGGTCGTCTTCCTGCCCCGTTAGCCCAGAGGCTGACGTCCTTGCCCCCAGGCCCGAGGCTGAGCCACCAGCACCACGGCAGTGCTCCAGCCGGGACGGGAGGAGCAGAATGGAGGGCAGGCAGGGCCTCATGAGACTGACGTGGCATCGCTCGCCCCCTTGGTGAGGACACGGTCCCGGGAGCCCACTGTGCTGACGGGGAGACAGGACAGTGCCGGCGGGCACCCTACAGCACGTGGGGAGGTCTGCTGTCACTACAGGGAAGAAGGGGGTGCTGAATTTTTGTCGGCCTGGGGCTTCCCTCCCGGCTTACTGCCTGGCGAGATAGCTCCCCGGCCTCTGTGCCACCCTCCGCGGTATGTGAGTCCGCCTGGGCCCCTGTCACACACCAGCACAGACTCGGGGGTTCCTTCTCCCGCTTCCGGAGGCTGGAAGTCCAAGATCAAAGCCCTGGCAGAGTCCCTTCCTGCTGAGGACTCTCTTCCTGGCTTGCCGAGGGCCGCCTCCCTGGGCCCTGGTCTTGGTGTGCTGGAGAGAGAATGACTTCCCTCTTCCTCTTCTTGTAGAGCCACTAATCCCATCATGAGGGTCCCACCCCTATGACCTTCTTCACCTCCCAAAGGCCCCACGTCCAAATACCATCATGGGGGAGGAGGGAGTGGTTAGGATATCAACGTATGAACTGGGGGTGGGGGCACAGTTCAGTCGTACCAGTGAGACTGTACAACTGTCCTTCCATCTGAGTCCAAACCCCATCCAGCCCACTACCCACAGAGCCCTGGCCATGCCAGGATCCTACAAACACAGGACACGACTCTATTGTTCCTTGCAGATTAGTTGCTATTTACATGATTGATTACATGGACCCGGGAGAGGGATGGAAGCCAGCAACCCTGGGGACCAAATTCCACCCTGGTTGATGAATAAGCCTCCTTTCAAGCTTAGGCCCAGAGGAGCAGATGTATAGGAATGCAAATTTGTTAGAAGCCAATGACCAGTTCCTCAGCAGTTCCAAATATCCCCAAGGCTTCCCAGCCCCTTCCAGCGTCCCACTGCCAAATCAAACACATGCATGCACTGGGTGGACGTGCACCAGACGTTGGAGGGCAGAGAGAGGGGGGAAGCCAGCTTGGGCCCACTCTCACAGGGCAGCCTCTCCCCCCGGGCCGACGGAGAAGCCCGCGGCTGTGTGAAATAGTATTCATGGGCTCGGCGTGCACAAGACTCGCGGACCTATTTTGGGGGATAAATGGCTGCTCAGAGAGGTTCCCACCTCTCTGTATAAACGTGATTTCACACTCCACTCAAAATGCCCCAGGAACTCGCAACAAAAAAATGGGTGCTCAGATGGGCCCACTCGATGAACAGCTCCTTGTGCCTTGCCGTCGGGCAGCTTGGAAGAACCAGCTTTCTTGTCTTTCTCAGGAGCCCAACCGACCAGGTTGGGCTCTCAGAACTGTGCTGAGCACACGCTTTACCAGCGAATGGCCAATTCGCTGGCCATCCTCCTACCCACGCTTGGGCCAGGCCGTGTCCCTGCGGACGCTGTCCTTGCTGTTCCAGAGTCCTTTCCTATTTAAACCTTTCTCTGCCTTCCCAGACGAGCTCAGAGGCTGTCTCCTCCAGGAAGCCCCCCAAGAGTGCCCATTCTGCCCGTGCTTATCTCTTGTTAACATCTCACCTCATCTTTGCTGTTCCACGCAGGCCAGGCTGCTTGACCATCAGGGCCCTGGCTACTCCGCCCGGTGGGGCTGTGCGGCCTGGGGTGCGTCACTTAAGCTCTCTGGGCTTCTTTGTCTTAGTTTGGCTGTCGCTGAGGCAGACCCTGTGATGAAGATTTGAGTGAGGAGCTGTTTGGGAGGTGGTTGCAGGAAGTACCTGCTGGAGCAGCAGGTGGGGTGAGACCCAGAGCAAAGGAGCCAGTGCCGGATACCTGCGTGGATCCCTGGAGCTTAACCCCATGGAGGAAACTCCAGAAAGCAGAGAAGAACACACACGTCCGAGGCCACCAGAGCAGCGAAGGAGCTGGGGCACTCACACCTTCGTCCCCATCACCCCTGGCGGGGGTGGTCTCCGTAGGATGTCCGGCCCTCGGCCCTCTGGCCTGCCAGCTGGGAGGCATTGAGTTCCAGTCGCGGCAGCAGCCGCTGGCTCTGGGGTCATGCCAGGGTGTGCGGAAGGGGCCGGGGGAGGGGGAGGGGCGGAGCACCAGGAGTATCTGCAGCCCACAGGGTGGAATCGGCCTAATCTCAGGGTTAGTATGAGAATAAATGAGTGACATGTGTCAGGGGTGAGCAGGACGCTGGATGTTGAGCGAAAGTTCTCGGTACCCACTAACCCTTCTGCATTTTGGAGAGACGTGGGACTGTCGGGTGGGTGACTCTCTTTCCTTGGCACGTGGGAGGAGGGAGCCCTCGTGGAGCTCCCCGATGAGTCACCAGGGTGACTTCTGCACACATTATTCTCTTGGGGTACTAGTAACCCTGCCTTCACCCCCTCCCGGGGCCGGCGCTGCACCGGCCTGTGACTTTCCCAACACACTTCATAGAGTCTCCGTGTATTAAACTTGCCTCGGCTGTCTCCTGCCCAGCCCCTGACTGCCCGCCAGCTCGCCTATGCATGCAGTGACCACTTGTCCTTCTTTGTGGCCACCTGGCGCCCTGTCTGTGTTTGGGAAGTGGGTAGGGGACAGAGCTCAGAAGGAGACATTCCAGGCAATCGCTGTCCCTGCCTCCCTGCAGCCGGGATATGGACACACGGGCTGGGCCCCGGCGGTCAGACGTATCTGTGCTGGACTTCAGGTTGGGAGCTCGTGACCCCAAGAAGCAGAGACCATCACTGGTTCTCTCTGACGGGGTGGCTGGGTGTAGGTGGGCTCTGGGACACACTGCCCAGATCCCTCTTGAGAAAGAAGGACTCACTCTCCCAGGGGCTGACAAACTCTCTTTGTGGTTGCTGTAGCAGTAGAAACGTGCCTCGACCAACATCATGTCCTGGCTTTGTGTGGCAGCTACAGCCAGTGACCGATCTCACCCAGGTATGCGCCCTAGTCCCAGCCCTGCATGGGACAGCCCTGCTGGGCTCCCCATGGTGGTGGCTGAGGCCTTTGCTGGGACCGTCTCCCAGCTCGCTTCCCCTCCGCCTGGTCCCAATTTCTGCTCCTCACTCCCAGGTACACCCTGGTGGTGAGCCCGCACACCAGTGCTCATCTCAGGGTGGCTCCCCGGGTTCCTGCCTGCGGCTGCCTCGAAACAGCTTCACCCGCGTCTGATGCATCAGCGATGGTGGACGAGGCTCGGCGAGTAGGCACTGTGATGAGTTTTATGAGTTTTGTCTGCTCCTCGGGAGTCATGGAAGGGCCCAGGCTCCTGCCACCTTGTGGCTCTGCTTTTCTCCGTAGGACGCTGGAGTGCTCTGCTTTCAGTAGAGGGAGGGCTTTCAGGGAGGTGACCTATGCTTCTTCATTGATGGGGTCCTTATGCCCCTTCTGCTCACGTTCTCTCCGTGAGGACTGGCCGAGGGGTCCCGTGGTCCTACCTGCTTGCCTGGTGGGCTGGCAAGCATGGTTCCTGCCTGGGCAGCAACTCTAGCATGGCGGTTGGTGGACGAGGAGCCCTTGCTAGGCCTGGGCTGATGATAATAGAGCAGAAGCCCCAAGAAAGGGACCCGTCCCACACAATGCACCTGGCCCCGGGCATTACTTTTTGAGCAAGGTCTCACCTGTCGGATGAGTAAATGAAGGAGTAGAGGAATGAATGAAAAAAGCCACAGACTCTGCTAAGTCCAGGAGATATTTCTAGGTTGTTCTGGCTTTTTGGAAAGCATTCTCAGCATGGTTCTCCAGTCTGAAAGGAAAAAAGAATTGGCTGGACGGAGGTGCCATTTTTCTCTAAGACAGTGGAAGGAAGCGTTTTGACTGTTGTCCAGGATATCCGGAGCGGGGCGGACGGACCCCTTCCCCAGCCAGGCCTCATTCCCAAAGGCTGTGTGTTTATTTGGAAGAGGCCTGTTCCTGCTGGAGGACAGGTGTTCCGAGTGCGGCCGACGTGCCACGGTTGGAGGCCTGGGTCCTGCACTAGCTCGGCTGCCTGGAAATGGATGGCTTTTCTCGTCCCTCTGGTGGGAACTGGGAGTTTCCCAGCAAAAGGTAACACAGCCTGTGGAATATTATTTCCTGAGAAGCACTGGATTTCCCCCCATATTAGTCATCGTAGAATGTGTATTATTTTAACTCTTGGAGTTGGACTTGGGTCTCAGTCCCCTCTGAAAGCAGAGTGGAAAATCGCCGGTGGGGCCCGCGGCTGGTGACTGGGAAGGAGTGGCCTCTCTCCTTGTAGAGATGATATCGTGCTCCCTGAAGGCACAGACGAGCCTTGTCCAGGGCCAGGACCTGGTGACTTCTCAGAAGTGGGGCCCAAGCCCTTGGACCCTTGCGGGCTGGGGGGGAGTGGAGTAGAGGGGGGCGGTACCCAGTGAGGGTTAGAAGATCTCATTTAATGACCACCCACTCCGTGCCAGGTGCAGACAACGTCCTGGAGGTGGGGATAGATCAGCAGCGCAGCTACCAACGGTAGGGGACACAGCAGGTTTCCAAGCTCAGAAGAAGTGACAATATACTCTTCATGGAAGGGGTGGGTCCCCAAGGGTGTGGGCAGTTTTCCAGATGAGAACCAGGGCGCCGCAGACATCGTGGACTGTGAGCGCAAGGGCCCAGAGGCTGGAAAGGGCAGGTGTCCTCCCGGAGCTGGAACCGGACCCCCCCGACGTAGCCCTCCATGTCCGGCCAAGTTGCTGGCTGCAGGGGTGGGGGGTCCCAGGCCGCTGCTCAGCAGTGGCAATGTGGGCTGGGGAAAAGGCAGTGAACTTGAGAGTCCCCTCTCATCTGCGGGAGAATGTGCGAGGATCGGGAAGGCAGAAGGCCCTTGGGGGACACGGACTGTCAGAGGTGACCATGCCATGGCTGGATGGTGACCAGCTGAGTGCAGCCTGGCCAGGACCCCCACCCCAGCCAGGGCCCTCCTGTCCTCTGAGCCCCCTTCCTGTCGCTGGGGACGGCTATGAGCAGACATCGCCCCATGGGCACCTGCCTCTCAGTGTCGGAAAATCCTATTGGCAATTGGCAGGTGAAGTAGGTGAGGCTCACCGGGGGTGAGAGTGAGGGCACTGGAGCCGGAGCGCCTGGGCTCAGATCCTGCTCCTTCTGAGCCTCAGAGACAAGAACGGCACCCCCCTAAGAGTTACGAGGATTCCACAGGACAGTTATGAAGGTATGAATGCCAGGCACTCTGAGCCACGCTGTTAAACGAAGCTGATACTCCGGGATCCCCAGTCCTCTGCGTCTTGTCTGGGGCCTCTCCTCTTTTTCTCTCCACTGTCCCCGTTTCTCTCTTTCCCCCTCTAGTCCTGTCTCCTCCTCCTGTGTCTCTCAGGCAGACTCAGGAGCCTGCCCTGTTTAAACTTCTCTCAGAGGAGCTAGGACAGCCTTAAGTGTTCCTGCCTCTCCCCATGGTTGCCTGCATGGAGGAAGTCAGGGGAAGGGGCTCAGCCTGTGGCATGAACTGCTACTCAGTTTTCAAGACCCGGATCAAAAGCCCCCCTCCTCCAGGAAGTCCTCTGGATCTCCCTCGAGTAACCAGTAGCTGCCTGTCCATCCTCCTGCCCCCTGCCCCCTCCCACACTCGGCATCGGTGGGAAATGCCCCGGGGACTCGGTCGCTGGCGGGCTCTCTCGCCTGTGGCCAGAGCAGTGGCCGCTCTCCATGCTCAGCCGCCTGGTTAAAGCATGGGCCACTGGGGGGGGGGGCGCAGACTCTAGCTCTCTTTACGACCCGTGTCAGTGGGGTGCCCGCGCCTGGGTCAGAACTATGAACACATGTGGGTGGCGCCCAGATGAGCGGCCTGCTGTCCCGTCTTCTGCTCTGCTGCACGCTCACCGCTCCCCAAGCCTCACCTTCTCGAGACACTCTGCTTCCGTCCCTGCACCTCCTCTCCCTCCTTGTTGGTCCTGGCCGTTACTTTCCTTGTTTTCCGTGGGAAAGGTCTGCGGACAGGGTTTTTATTTGTGGAGCACATCTGGGGTGCAGGCCAGGGGTTCCCACACCACAGCCTGGCTACGTCCCAGGGCTGCAGGTGGCTCAGCCTCTGCATGAAGCAGCGTCTGGGTGCAGAGAGTGATCTAGAAAAAGGAGCTCTAACCTTTATTTCGGGGGCCCACGGACTGTTTAAGAGGGTGGACAGTCAGTATGTGGGGGTTTGCAGGCCATACAGGCTCATGGGGTGTCGGGCACATGACCGACTCCTGCTCCGGAGCAGCCAGAGACGTGACGGTGTTTTGGTAAAACTTGATTTCCAGAAGCAGACAGCAGTCTGGATTTGGCTGGAGTTCGCTGGCTCCCCTGCTTGGGTCCATCCCACAGATGCCACTTCGTCCTCAAGAGGAGCACATCCCGTAACATGTTCCCGCCTTTCTCGGGTTCTCCTGGGCATTTCTCATGGGCGAGACCCCTGAGTGCTGCACCCAGCCCTCCTCCGCCGCTGTCCGGCCCCTCCCTCCAGGCCTCTCTGCCCAGGCCCGGGCCCTGCCCGTGTCCCTCTCTCACACACGGGATTTGAGAGGGGTGTTGGCACAGGCGAGGGCACATCATGCCCACCTCACAGGTCACTAATCCGCTGACCTCCCTCAACTGTCCTGTGACTTGGGAGCCAACAGAGCAAACTGAGTCAGAGATGGGGCTGGAGCCCCTCTGCCAGGACGCCCCCCGCTCAGAAGACCCCTGCCTGCCCCTGCGGCCCCGGCTCCTCTTCCTCTTGGCCACCTTGTCGGCGTGCAGCTGTTTCCCGGGTCCTCGCAGGGAATGTGCATCTGAGGCCAGAAAAGGGGCGTCAGTGACTATTATCTCACATGAGGCACCTTCTCCCCAGCAGCAGCCGGACAGACGGAAGCCGAGGAGTACAGCTGGCTGAAAGAGGCGGTGTTAAGGCCACTTGGCCTGTCTTAGGTCCTCTGCAAAGGACTGTGTACGTGCTCCCGGTGCGCGGGCTCTGCGCCAGGAGGCAGCACACGAGCTCCCGAGCGGCCGCACTATTACCCCTGCCCTCGGGCTGAGGGCCGGGGCTCAGAGATGCCAGGTAACTTCTGCGTCGTGGAGCGGGGTCCAAACCCTCACCCGGACTCCGCCACACACCCTGCCTTTCGTTACTCGACTGGGTTGGATGGTGTCCCCCAAACTCCTGTCCTTCCCGGAGACGTGACCTTATTTGGAAATAGGATGATTGCAGATGCGATTAGGTAAGATGAAGTCATTCTGGAGTACGCGGGCCCTTCATCCAAAATGACTGGTGTCCTTATAAGAAGAGGAGAGACAGAAAGACAGACACACAGAGGGAAGACATCCAAGTGACGGCAGAGGCAGAGACCGAGGGACGTGTCTGCAAGCGAGGGACGCCGAGCATTGCGGGCAGCCAAAAGGAGAGCATGGAATAAATTCTCCCCTAGAGACTTCAGAGGGAGCAGGCCCTGCAGCACCTTGATTTCAGACTCCTGGCCTCCAGACGGCACGAGAACACACGTGTCTCGAGCCCCCCGTGTATGCTGCGCAGTTCTGACAGCCTGGGAAACAGATAGGGTCACCAAGCCACGTGACACAGGATCCGGCGATTCCAGACTCCGGTCCCTGGTCAGTCCAGCCTCCAGGGTTGAATCCTTGAAGGCTCTGGTGGAGGGCAAAGACCCAGGAAGAGCCTGGAAGGGCAGCCTGAGGGCCCCTGGGAGTGGGCTCTTCCCCAAATGTTTGCAGGCTGTCGTTTCCTGAAGCCTCGGGAGCCTCTGCTGTCACTCCAGGACTGTGGCTTCGTCTAAAATTGGCACCAAGCTCTCCTCCAGGCCTCCGAGGGTCTACCAAGACGGACGGTGTGGCCCACGCTCCCGGTCCCCTGCTGCGCCGTTCCGGGGCCCAGCTTGGCTCCGTGCAGAAGCCCCAGGGTGGGGTCTGCAGCCTCGCCTGGCATGTCCCTTGGTTGGCCCTGAGACTGACAAGGGCGGAGAGAGTAGGAAGGAAAGACAGAAGTCAGGCGAGAGACGGAGGCAGGAGAGGAAGCACGGCAGAGGCACAGAGAGAGGCAGATGGGAAGGGACAGCAGGGAGAGGGAGACTGACAAGGAGGTCAGGACAGATGGACAGACAAGAAATCGATATTGATAAGGAGACAGAAAGGCAGAAAGACAGAAAGTTCAAGGTAGGGAGGGGGCAGAGAGAGAAGATGGGGAGGTTGACAAAAGAACTCTAGAAAGAGCGGCAGACAGGAGGGGACAGAACAAAGGAGGAGGAGACAGAGGTGGAGAGGGGTGAGGGAGGGAGGGTCTGCGGAGACCGCAGCAAGCCTCCTGGGCTCAGCTGCATGCTTGTACTGTCCCCCCCCCCCGATGACGCCCTGCCTGTGCCCACCGCAGAGAGTGCTTTCGAGCCCAGCCCTGGGCATGCAGGGTGGGGTGAGACCAGCACAGGGATGATTGCCACTGTCAGAGCCTCAGCCCAGACTGCTGTTCTGTGCTTCCTGGTGCGTTCGGGGCCCCATGAACACCCCCATCCAAAGCAGGACATGGTTCATGTTTTCAAGTCTGTGGGTCTTGGCTCTCGAGTTTAATTAGGCATTTAAATGGAACGGGGAGAGGCCATCCCATCTCCCCACAGATGCCACTGCCCCTCTGTCATGATCCCCTGCAGGACTCTGTAGAGAGAAGTCTTGAGTGAGAAAGGGCAAGGAGGAGGGCACGTCAGAGTTCCTGGTCTCCCGCCCCAGGTTTTATGGAACTGGAAACTATTCCGGTCTGAGAGGCTTCCATGGGTAGGAGTGGGCTTTATGTTGACACGCAGGGGATTGGAGGGAGTGTCACCGTACCAGTGAAGCCTTGGCTGCTCGCAAATGGCAAGAAACCCAACTCAACCTGGGTTGTGAAGCAACCTTTGTTCAGTGACCTGAGAAGTCCAGAGCATGTCAGCTTCAGGTGCTGCTGGATCCAGGTGTTGTGATGTGATCAGCAAGCTGCCTCTCTCCCCTCCCCTCATCACTGCTTTCCTCTGGGAGGAATTCGTCAATACACAGTCCCTCCAAAGTGGTGGCAGAGCTGATGCCCGCAGCTCTGGTCTTCCTGCCAGCTCAGCAGTCCTCCAGGCCCCCACATGTCTCAAACTTGACTGTCTTTGCGTGCCCTGAATTCACTGCCACCGTGACACATGGTGACCCCAGAGCTGGGGGTGGGGCTAGTCCCATCCACCCTCATGGCCTGAGAGCTGGGAAGGGTCACCATGGGGAAATTGGTGAGTCAGGCAGAGTCTACGAGAAGGCACCGCTGCTGGGTCTGAGAGCCTCTGTGCCTCAGTCCAGCTGGATTTCTCGCTGAAATAGTGACGCGCTTCCACGTTGGTTGGTAAATAGCCGCCGCCTTGAGATTTCTGAGTGCTCCGCCTTCACCATCATGGACGCCTTGACCCTGGAGTTTGGGTCTCAATGCCTGGCAGAGGGAGGGTCTCCGGGAGGTCGGTGTCTGTCCCATGGTGCTGTTGAATGTTTTGAACGTCATCCGAGAACACAGGGGCCGGCAGAACCTGGGGGCCGGGACTGAGCTGGGGAGAAGGCCGGGCAAGATGCCGCTGTTGATGTTGGGCTTCGAGGAGCTGGAGCGACTGTGGGACTGTCACGGGTGACTAGAGCAGCCACTGAGTCCCGAGCACCACCCCCACCACCACGTGCCAGGCCCCAGACCGCGTGCTCCACAGGAGAAAGCGTGTAGTCCTCACCACGGCTCGGGGTTCCACTCCAGGGCTGCCCACGGTACCTGGGAGGTAACAGGCCCTGCATCCATCTTGACACAAAGTGCTGGGGTCTTCCTTCTGCACTCGTCTTTTGATGTGGTTTCTGGCATGAGGCTGAGGTGGAGGGTGGGAGCTGTCAGGGTTACGCGCAGTTTTCTGTCTCTTCCTCATTCCGGACTTTCCAGAACAGTTCTCATCGTCCCTACTTACCAGGCGACTGAAGCGGCACCCCCGCGAGGCCCATCTCCTCCCCTCGGGACCACTCCTGTTGGCTGGACCGGGGTTGGCCAGAGCCCCTGGTACAGTTAGTACCATCACGGTAACTGCAAACATCCTGTCATCTGTGTCATTTCTGTTATTTTCGATGGGTTGTGTATCCTCCTCATTATGGATTATATTTTCCTGATTCTTGGCATACTGGAGAATTTTGGATTGGATGCCAGATATTGGGAATCTTACCTTGTTGGGTGACAGATATTTTTGAATTCCTGTAAATATTCTTGAGCTTTATTCTAGGACACGTTTAAGCTACTTGGAAGCAACTTAATCACTTATTTTTTGCATGGTCAGAAGGAACCAATTGTGATCATCATTTGAGCATCTTGGATGCATGCAACCTGGGCTAAGACTTTTATTTTTGATGAATAAGAACGTAGGCCATCAGCTCCTGTTTTGAGACTCTGCTATGTGTGTGAGTCTCAGCTAAGTTGTTTGAGGTCAAGAAATTGGCCTGTGATAGGTGCCTTTTGAGCATTGGCTGGACTTATGATTTGGAGGTGATATCTTTCACGGTCAATGAATAAGCCGGATTATGGCCGTCTTCCTCCTCTCCGCTCTGGGTAACGTGCCACATACTGTCACGGACCCGGCAACCACTGCCCCTACTAAGCGGCAGGGCTTGAGTTCTTCCCTGAGATGTAGAGAGAAAGGGTGGCCCTCGCCGTGGGACAGAGTGCTGCAAGGCTGTGCAGGACATGGCCTGACAGTGGCTTTCAAATGGGGCTCAGAGACAGAGCGTTCCTGTGCGGTCTTGGAAAGGTGGGATCCGGGTCACTCTGGGGTGGTCTCAGCAACGCGACACACACAGAGCTCATGGTGTATCCACGGCGTTTTCCTTCAGAAGCCTCTTTGAATCTCAAAGGACCTTTTCCCCCGTGTGATAGCGGCTTCTTTACGTCTCCACTACTCATCATGTAGTCCAACCCCACCGTTTCCCGACACAGCCAGTATTCTCCTGACTGCCGTTTGCAGATGAGGAAGCGGGTCGGGGGTGGGACCCTTATCCAAGGCGGTGCCTGCGGGCCGGGGCAGAGGCGAGGCCCGAGTGTGCCTGACACCAGGACCCTGTCTCTCCTCCACCACCCATCTTGCCTCTTTTCAAAGTGAGTCACAAGGAAGACAGCCTCCAGGGAGCCAGGAGAGGTGGAGAGAACCTCTGCCCCCGCCGCCCGTCCATTGGCTGCAGCATTGTAAAAGATCACTTGGCAGAAGATGAGCAATAAATTACATTACCCCGAGCACACACTCCGCAGTCAGAGGCATTGTCCTGAGAAGCAGGGCGCTTGCCTCTGCGAGCGGGGCTCGTTCTTAAACCACAGGACACTCCAGTACCTGTGCACGAGGCTCAGGACCCCCACGCAGGGCCACCTCCTGCTCCAGTGATGGTGGCCCCTGCCCTGGTTCTGGGGGGCAGACCTGGTTCAAACGACACTCTGCCCAGAAACCACAAGTTTATGAATCCCAGAAGGTTCGCTTGCTCAGGTCAGGCTTAGAGCTTGGCTGACATTAGTGAAGACATTTTTCTCTGTCAGGCAACAGAACGCAGCACAGAGACGCCAGCTGTGAGGGCTCAGAACCCGGGTCTGTAATTAAAACAGTGGAAACTTAGATATCTTCACGGATCCATCACTGCCGCCACCGGCTGTCACAGGGAAGGCTTCAGGGCTACCCCCACCTTGTGGTCCCGTTGGTGGCCTGTGTGTGTGTGCGTGCGTCTGTCGGTGAGTGTGCCAGTGTGCCTGTGCCTCCGTGTCAGCGTGTGCGTGTGAATGTGTGTGTCAGCGTGCACGTGTGTCTGTGTCCGTGTGTCAGCACACATATGCACCCGTGTTAGTGTGTACACGCATGTGTGAGTGTGTCTGTCAGCATGTCAACCTCTGCATGTATGTGTCTCAGTGTGTCAGTGTGTGAACGTGTGCACCAGTGTCAGTGTGCGTGTCAGTGTGCGTGCATGTGAGAGTGTGTATTAGCAAGTATGTGGGTGTGTCTCTGTGGGCACGTGTGAGTGTGTGTGTGTCTCGGTGCGTGTGTCAGTGCGTGTGTCTGTGTGTGCATGTGTGAGTATGCATGCACACCTTTTCTCTTCCTCGTGTTCTTCCTTTTCTGCTTCTTCCCTCTTCTTTCTTTTTCTGGAGTTTAGTGGTCAACCAAGAGGAGAGAATTTCATCAACCAGTGATTATTATCACCTCTCAGCTTGAAAAAATACTACTGCTTGAAGTGATCTTGTGCTACATCTCATTTAATCCTTCCAATAGCCAGGCAAGGTGGTTTCATCAATTCTGTCTATTTTACACAAGAGGAAAGTGAGGCCAGGTAAGCTTGGCTGTGAGGTCCAGGTGACCCAGCCCGGGGCTGAGCTGGGTGTGTGCCCCAGCTTGCTCTCCACCCCTACCAGATCTGACCTCTGCATAGACTCTGCCTCCTTCAGGTGTCCAGCCCTGTGCCAGAAGTCCAAGGGATGGACGTGGTGGTAGTTATGAGGAAACAGCACAGGTTAGGTAGTGTAAGTATCCTCATTTTACAGAGACAGAATTGACACTTGGAGATCAGAGCAGAGAGTAGGGCCAGCTCCCAGCTCCTGACCCTCACAACTCCCAGCGCCCGTATCTCTTGGCCTGATGCTGCCTCTGGTCCCCAAGCCTGCTCTGCCCCACATGTTGGCAGACCCTAACTGCTGAGGTCTAATGCCCCCAGGGGCATAAATGCCTGAGCTCCTCATGTCAGCCTCGTAACTCCGAGGTGTGATCCGTGATTTCACAAGGGCTTACAGTGTGATAGGGAGACAGTCAGCAGTACACTAATGTGTGTACATGTGTCAGCAAGTGTGTGACACACAGCAAGTGCGTTACATACAAGAGTGTGATGTAACATGAGCTAAAAACACACAGTGAAGAAGTAGTAGCGTGGGGGCTGCTGAAGAATGGGGGCACCAGTTTGTACAGGGTGGTCGGGGAGGAGTGCCTTGGAGGAGGCACTGACTGGTGTACAGACCTGAGGGGAGTGAGTGAAGGAGCCATGGAGAGATATGGGAGGACAGTATTCAAAGCAGGCAGAAGAGAAGGGGAAAATGGTGGTTGTCGTCATCACCATCGTTACCATCCTCATCATCCTCACCACAGTTATCCTCACCATCCCCACCATCCCCACCACCATCGTCACCAGGACCACCATCACCATGACCATCCCCATCCCCATCCCCATCCTCACCATCCTCAGCATCCCCCCCACCATCACCACCACAGTCATCCTCCTCTTCCTCATCAACACCGTTATCACCATCACCATCTTCACCATCCCCACCATCACCACCACCAGTACCACCATCACCATCACCATCATCATCACTATCACCACCATCACCACCACTGCATCACCATCACCATCATCACCACCACCATCACCATCATCATCACCACCACCACCATCACCATCGCCAACACTAGCATCATCACCATCATCACCACCACCATCACCATCATCATCACCACCACCACCATCACCATCGCCAGCACTAGCATCATCACCATCATCACCATCACCACCATCACCATCACCATCACCATCACCATCACCATCACCATCACCATCACCATCAGCATTCCAATTCTAATTCAGTTGGTCTGGGTGGGATGAAGCCTCCCTGGATGATCTAAAGTATATCACCAAGATTGAGAGCTGCTGCCACCCTAAGCTAAAATAACCTTATAGGCAAAATTTCATGTTAAAATTTCACATCAGAAACCTGTATGAGGTCGATTTTCTTATTCCTCCCATTATAGATGGACGACAGATTTAGAGAGAATAAGGGACTTGATTAAGACCACCAGCCCAGCAGTTGTGTGGTTGGTGCCCATGTGATCCAGGCACTCACCCTCAGCCACTGTTCCATGTGGACACTGAGTCAGAGACTCAGAGACACCTTCAGAGCATCAGCACATAATATGCACCTGGGGAATACTGTGGATGGGTTGAAGCTTGTTTCCAAGCCAGGACCCGCAACTCACAGCCCAGGACACGTCCACATCCCATCTTGGCCCCAAATGTATGCTGCGTTTTGAAGAAGAGAGCCAGCCACAAGAGGCCAAAAAATAGATAAAGGCAATCAAGTCATCTGAGCTATTACTGTGGTTGGTCCTTCTCACATTACTGAACCCCACTTGTCGAACCCTCTAAGAAGCATCTTTATATCTATTAATTTGCAACAAGCATACAAGAGCGCTGCCAGTCACTTCCCTTCTTTCTCAGATGAGCAGATCTAAGGCAGAGAAAGATGAAGAAACCTGGCTAATTCACACAGCTGGTGAGGGGCAAAGTCAAGATCACGCATCGACTTTGACCTGTTAGAACTCAGCCCCATCCCTCCATCCCTTGCCCTCACACCAGCTTTTAAGAGAAAAATGCAGCCTTGAAAGCGGAGGCTCCAGGTCTAAGCAGCAACGAGCTTGGGCAAGAACCTCTCTGAGCCTGTTTCCTGGTCTGTAAATGGGGGGTGACTTGGTGCTTCCTCCACTGATCTCATAGGGTCATCATGAAACTAGAGCAGAAGGGATATGGCTGTATTTTGTTAACGTCCTAGTGCCGTGCACAGGCCACGTCCTACTTCATGGGTGACCCGTGTGTGAACCTGGCCAGCCATCTCGGCCCCAGGTGATTTAGCCCGTCGGCTCCCCAGGCGTCTCTGTCCCTGCTGGAGGAGGACCCTGAACACCGCGCCGTCTTTAGGCCTTTGCTCGTGCAGCGGGCAGCTGGGTCCCTGCACCCCGTACGCTTCCCCCTCTGTGGCCGCCCCTCGCTGCCAGGCCGGGTGGCAGGGTGGGCTGGGGAGGGAGGCTGGCAGTGGAGACGGCGATGGTCCAGAGTCGGAGCCTCTGGGACGCGCTGAGAACACGCACTCTAGAGCCCGGCACCAGAGATGCTGTGAGGAATCTGTGTTAGCAGAGTCCCCGGGCCAGGTCTGTGGCCAGCAGGTTGGAGATTCACTTACTGTCTGTTCGTCCAACGAGCCCGTATTGCCCCCAGCTCTGTGGTGCACGTCGAGCGCTAGCTCCTTTATCTGCCACATCCGGGAGCGCGTCTGGATCCTCCGTACTTCGGGCAGGTTCTTTCATCTCAGCGGTTTGCTCATCAGTAACAAGCGTCACGTCTGGTGCGCATGGCCTGTCTCCTGCAGGGAAGGCACAGCGGTGTGCTGCTACACGCCCCCCACCGGCTGTCTGGGGGGGACGGTGGGGACCCTCTCCCTGTGGCTGATGCCGGGCTGCCGGAGGGAGGCCGCCGCGCATGGAGCGGGAAGGGCCCGGCCATGGCTCCCTGCGGCTTAGTATTTCCACTCCAGAGATTCGAGAGACGTCAATGCACTAAGGCCAGAGATAATCATAAAAACAGAGTAAAAGAATTTGGAAATGATGAGTTTTGAGTATCATTACCTTTATTTTTCATAATCTATTTAATTTTAACTGTGTATAATTTATTTTTTTAATCATGGGAATTTCATAGTGCTTATGAGCTGCTGCAAACTGGTCCCAGCACCCTTCTGGGTAGATACTCTGATTCGCCCTATTTTGCAGATAAGGACCCTGGAGCCCAGAGAAGCCAAGTGACTCATTCAGGGTGACAGGCTGGGTCAGGACTCAAACCCATTAGTGCGGCTGCGGAGCCAAGCCACAGAGGATCATCATCATACTAGTCTTCTAGGGTTGTCTTAAGGATTGCCACGTCTAGTGCACTTCGATGACTCTCTTGCCCTACTGTGTGCTCCGTCGGTGCTGGCTGTGAGCAGCATCGTTCTGTTGATCCACACCGCTGATCCGAAAGTGCATCAAGCAGTTTCCGTCCCCGCGAATTCTCCTCCCAGCACGATCTTGCTTCTTCTCAGTTGTGCACTCACAGATGGGAGCCGTGAGAGCCCCTAGCTCGCCAGGCCACAGGATGCGGGGGCTCCAGAGGGCAGGCCCCCCGGGAGCAGTCCACAGTGCGCACTGCCGTGCCTGGAAATGCTATTTGGCAGGCCAGCCAGGTGAGCTGGGCTGGCACGCGTGGGGGGCAGGTCAGCATCCCAGGGGCAGAGCAGCCCTCCCATCCCGGCCCCTCGGGCCTCCCTTCCAGGGGGGTGTGGGCGTCAGGAAGCCAGCGGCCCGGTCAGAGCGGGCTGTCATTGTCCCGCGAGGTGAAAGCATCGCCGTGATGCTGCCCTGCGGCAACCCCCCCATCCCAGCCCTTCCTTTGAACCCTGACAGTAATCCCACATGCACACGCGGCTGCCAAGCCAGCGTGTCTGATGTCCTTTCCGGCTTTTGTAATGTCATTTCCCGTCGGGGATGGGGAGATGCGCTATTGATGTGGAAGAGTCACTCGTTAGCATAACATTTCTGACACAGAAATGAACACGAACGTACCTTCTGATTCAGATATGGTGGGCAGTTCGACTGCTGGGCTGCCTTGAGTCTTTCTTCCGCCTCCCCCTCCTTCTCCACCTTCCTTGGCCGCTTTGGGGATCATCCATTCAGAAAACGTAGCTGTGGAAGTCGAACCCCCGTGGCAGAGGCCCACACCTTTAGGAAGTGCTTGGTTCCTGGTGAATTAATTGCTGGTGATTTCACTTGAGAATGAAATGCAAAAGGACCCTAAGAAGTCATAGCGGTAAAGCCCCTAAATCTTCGATAGGAATGGCATCGTTTACAATGAATACGGCATGATATGACGAGTATAATTAACATAGTATTGTATCACAGGATAGTGTAACGTGAGTGGGACGGACCAGGGCTCAGCAAACACTTTTGTAACAGGCAGCAAGTAACTATTTCAGCTTTGCACCTCGTCCCATCTCTGCTGGATGACTCAGTGTGGCCGGAAAGCAGCCGCGGACAGTACGTTAAGGAACTGGTGTGGCTGTGTTCCAATTAAACTTTACGTGCTCTCGCGAAAACGCCCCTGCTTTGGGCCACGGTCGCGGGGGGCAGGCCAGATCTGGCTCACGAGGCACGCTTTGCCCGCCCCGAGCACTGGCTTAGGAGTCAGACGAGTTGAACTGAAATCCTGGCTCCGCTACTCACCGTGAAAAGTGAGAATGCTGGGGAGCTGTTTCACCTCTGGAGCCTTTGTGGCGCCATCTGTAAAATGCACGTGAGGATGGCCGGGAAAGCACTCGCTGTGGAGAATGAAGGAGATCACACGTGTGAGATGCTGAACCCCGTGTCGGGCGGCAGGAGGGTGCGTTCCTGGGAGCTGCCCTGGTCGGGGAGGGTGAGGAGGAGGAGCACGGTGAGGAGGAGGAGGGTGATGACAATGATGGGGAGGGTGATGATGATGGGGAGGGTGATGATGATGAAGAGGGTGATGATGACGAAGAAGGCGGGTGATGAAGAGGAGGGTGATGGTGATGAGGAGGAGCGTGATGAAGAGGAGGGGTGGAGGTGGGTGGGTCTCCAGCATTCTTGACTCTGCCCTGCTGCTGACCTGGTGGCCTGAGCAAGCTCTTGCCCCTGCCTGGCTTCAGTTTTGTCACCTGGCAGGCGACGTTGGACTTGGGGGTGCCCAGGCTTCCTTTCCACTCAGTGCCCCTGGGGTCCTGCAGGTCCCTCCGTGATGACCGAATCCCCCAGGGGACTCTAGCTAGATGGTGCTGCTTTAGCCGTTTCACCATGGGCACGGCGAGGAGCCACGGGCTGCAGTCGCCTGAAAGCCTGGACTCTGCTAGAAAGCCCGTGGGCACTGTGGGAGCTCGAGCGAGCCACTTGGTCATTCATGTGTTCCTTCAGAGACTCTGCAGCGTCTGCGCTGAGCGGGGTGACGCTGAAGCCGTGCAGGTGGGGACAACCGTATCAGCCGGCCGCCCTGCTGGGTCTCTCCCCTGGGACAGAGTCCGATCTGGCTGTGGTCACTGCAGCATCCACCCAAGAGATATGTCCATGTCCCGGCTCCCAGAACCCATAAATAGGGTCTTCACAGATGTAAATAGGTAAAGGATCTCAAGATGAGGTCCCCCTGGATTTGGCCTGTGCCCTGCATCCCAGGACACACGTACTTACAAGACACACAGAAGGAGAGACACAGACACAAGGGAGGCCACGCGAGGACAAAGGCGGGGGTGGAGGAACGCGGCCATGAGCAGAGGCTGGAAGAGGCAGGAAGGACCCCCTCCCAACCCAGAGCCTTTGCAGGGAGCGTGGCCCTGTCACACCTGATTGAGGACCCCCGCCTCCAGCACCATAAGAGAAGAAATGTCTGTGGTTTAAGCCCCCCGTTGGTGGCCGTCTGTGGTGGCAGCCGAAGGACACTGACCCTGTCACCGAGCGCGGCGTGGCTGCCGACAGCGCGGCTGGGTTCTCCCTTGGAGCCAGCCACGACTCCAGCGTGACGCTTGCTCCTGTCCCCTGAGGAAATGCCATCTCCTGATAAGTGGAAATGTTTTTCCAGTGGAGACATTGCAGGTCCAAACTTGTTAATGAGGTTCAGTGTCCTGTTGCAATTCCCGGGTCAGTGCTGGTGCAGAAAGGATGTTTCGAGTTCTGCGTGATGAGCGGGCCAAGGAGTTCAGCCAAGTGCGCTCCGCTCCGAGTCCAGCCGTGATTTCTGCGCGTGCGTGTGCGTGCACACGCCTGCATGTTAATACTTTCTTGTTAAGGATCAAAAATACGCTTTAAAAAGTTCTAAAACTGCATAGTGTATTGCAAAATACAAGATAATACTGTAGATCATAATCAATTAACTTCCCACCTCATATCTTTTTGTGCTGTTTGTTTGTTCGTGTTTTGAGTTTGATTTGGGTTTTATCATTCATTCCATTTTGGTCAACAAATTCTTACTGAGTGGGCCCCGGGGGCTTGGGGGAAGCCCATCTGATTTCCCCACTTTGGAAAGTTAATTTAGCTTTCTGTGCTCAGTTTCCTCATTTAAAAATGGAGCTTGTACGGGGCACGTGGTTGTCGTGAGAATAAAGGAGAAGCTGCTCCTCAGGGTTCCCGCGTGGTGCCAGCCCTGGAGGCGTCTCGTCTGCGTCCCGTCCTGCCCTGGACTTTAGGACGAGCACGACACAGCTTACTGAAATGACACCCCAGTGTTTTTACGTGTGTGTGTTGAATGCGTGCAGCGTTGCTGGGAAATGAAACATTTTGGCATAGTTTTTAGATAAATTGATATTTACCCCCTTGGGCACCAAAGGATCCCCTGCTTCAATGCCCTCAGACAAAACAAAATAAACAAAATCCACACTCACCTTCGATGAAAACGATTCTAACCTGGAGACCTCTCAGCCAAAATCAGACTGGGAATGGTTTGTATGGCTGATGTTTCAGCCTGGCAAAGGGGTCAGGCCAGGAAAGGACGTGGCAGGGGGGGGACCCGCGCCCCATTTCCCTCCTCCCTGGACCAGGAATGGCCACCTGCATAAAGGGGATGAGGCTCCTGATGGACGAGGGCTCAGCTTTATCACTGGGGGGGCTCGGCTTTGGCGTTACACCCAGCTGGCTTTGTCAGTCATTTAGAAACATCTGTGAGCCCTCCTGTCCGTCTGCGAAGGGTTTAACTGGAAGTGCCCCCACAGGGCTGCTGGAAGGACTGGAGGAGATGAGGTTCAGAGAACAGTGGAAACAGTGATGGGCCCTCCCCTTATCCTAACAGACCGTCTGACACCTGCCAGTGCTGTAGTGAGCTCTCCGTCAGGGGAGGCATTCAAGCACAGAGCAGGGCACAGGCACAAAGTAGAGTGCTGCCCTGAGGACTTCGAGGTCCCACTCTCTCACATTGTCAGGTGCTGCAGAGCCGTGGCTCTTTCGTGGGCTGAGCCCAGGTATGCACAGAGCTCCAGCCTTTTCCAGTCCCTACTTCATTCATATCCACGGTGACAGTGGCCCCAGGCCAGAGGCCATAGCCTGCAACTCTGTCCTACCCATTTTACTCTAGAGCCTCTTCGAAACGGAGCTCACTACTAGCCCAGAAATTAGCAAGTTCATTTTATAATATTTTACTGTATTTGGGTCACTTTAAAACTTGCCAGCCTTGCTTGAAAAGCTCTTAATCCCAGAGTGTCCACTCCCCTATCCGTGGCACAGCTCCCTGGAGGAGAGGCTCTCAGCCTTGGCCCTCTCCATAGGACACCCCCTCAGATCCCAAGTTTGAAACTTTTTTTGCTACCAGATGATAACAGTTTCCTCGTTCTTTATCCATGACTCAAAGTATGGCAGCCAATCAGAGCATGAGATAATCAGCATGCCTGGTTCCCAAAGCAGTGAAACTTGACCTTCATGTCACTCTGATTTTGACTCGTGTGCAATTTCTATTAGGTTTTGTGAAATTATGAAAATAGCTCCTGGGTCACCAGCATGACGTGCTCAGAGTGATGGAGAAGTAGCCCGCTGCCCGCCTGTGCTTCCTGCTGGGCCTGTGTGAGGCCCCGGGGATGCAGGCTGCGTGCGCGAATGCCCTGCTCACGTGGACGGCTTCCTGGTCCTGGGGGCGAGGAGCGGGGCTGTGTGCGGCCACCAGCATTTACAGAACAAGGACATGGGAGAGATCCTGGACCCACAGGAGGACAGCGAGGACAGCATGGCTGGGGACTGATGGGTGTGAAGTCACGGGCGATGGAGTTTCAGTGGGGTCTTGATAAAGGAGGAGGAGTTCGAGTGGGGAAGGGTGTTTCTGACAGAGGGAAGGACATGTGCAAAGGCTGGGAGGCCTGGCAGGGCGCCGCAGGCTGGGAGCGGGAGAGAGGGACAGGGGAGTGGGAGTTAGATTATCCAAGCCCTGGTGACTCGTGTTGCTAGGCCCAGGGGTGTCCAGCAGAGTCTTGTGAAGGCTGTTGGCTCTGAGTATACGGTACCCAGCAGGGGTGGCTCCCGGTACCGCTGTGGTGGTGTCAGTCCTCGTTACAGAAACTCTGACTCTTCCGAGCTTTTTGTTTTTGTTTTGTTTTTGAAACTCTGACTCTTTGAATTGCATAATTAGAAAGTCCCTTTTGGTTATATCTCCATCTCTGGGGAAGATCCCTTTCTCGACCTTGGTGGGAACTCAGTTCTCATAGCTGTAAATATTGGGGCTTCCTGGGCCCCCCCCCAAGAAGCCAGGGTTTGACAGAGGAACACGTGGAAAAAGGAGGATGTGGGTCCTCCCATGGAGAGGCCGCAGATGTGTTTTCTGGGGTGGAGGTTTGTGTGCAAGCATGTACCTGCAGTCAGCACCTGGGGGCAGTGATGCAGGCAGGACCCGGGATGGGCAGACGGAGGGGTGAGCTGAGATGCGGGAGCCTTGGGCCTCGGGGGGCCCTGCCGAGCTGTCCTCGTCCTCGGAGCCTGAGGGTTAGGGTTAGGTGAGGCAGTGCCCTTTCACTAAGGGGACATGAACGTAGATGATCATGCAGGTGACACTCCCAGCATCTAGGGGAAGGAGTACCTGGATGAGTCCCAAATGGTGCCAGCCCCCGCCGCATCTGAGTCAGGAACTGAGATCTGACCATTGGGCAAGGATCTGATGGCCTGGGTCCTCACCACCCTGAGCTTTGGGGCAACTACCTGTCCCAGGCTGGCTGGCAAGCTGCGTGGCTGGCTGCTTTGGAATCAGGCGGCCAGTTGTGGTCAGATGCGCCAAGGTCTGAGAAGGTGTCCCTGAATCAGGGCAAGGGCACAGACCACAAGCCCCTTCTGAGGACAGCTGTGGTGTGGGATAGGTTCAAAGCTTGCTAGTCTGGTACAGCGTTCCAGACGTTCCTGGCTGACCTTAGAAACGGCAAAGTCAGTACATTTAGAAGCAGGTCACATTTAGGACATCTGGTAAATAGCTCAAGCTTTTTTTTTTTTAATTCAAAAATTGGGAGTGTGTGTGACTGGGTGGCTCAGTGGTTAAGCATCCACCGTCAGCTCAGGTAATGATCCTGGGGTCCTGGGATCGAGCCCCGCATCGGGCTCCCTGCTCAGCAGGAAGCCTGCTTCCCCCCTCCCCCCCTCCCCCTGCTTGTGTTCCCTCTCTCTCTCTGTGTCTCTCTCTCTGTCCAATAAATACATAAAAATCTTTTTTAAAAAAATTAAAAAATTAAAAAAGAATTTTAACTTAATGCCAGTTACCACACAGTGTTATGTTAGCTTCAGGTGTGTGATGTAGCAATTCAGCACTTCCATCATCACCTGGTACTCATCACAACAAGTGCACCCCTTCATCCCCATCCCTTGTCTCTCCCCATCTCCCCTCTGGTGACCAGCAATGTGTTCTGGAGTTAAGAGTCTTCTTCTTGGTTTGAGTATGTGTGTGTCTCTCTCTTTTTCTTCCTTTGTTCATTTGTTTTGTTTCTTAAATTCCATGTAAATGAAATCGTGGTATTTGTCTTTCTCAGACTTATACTTAGCGTTATACTCTCTAGCTCCAGCCTGGTGTTGCAAGTGGCAAGAGACCATTCTTTTTGATGGCTGAGTAGTATTCCACTGTGTGTGTGTGTGTGTGTATATATATATATATACCACATCTTCTTTATCCATTCATCAGTCTGATGGACCCGTGGGCTGCTTCCGTGTCTTAGCTGTCATTGATGAGGCTGCTGGAAACCCTGGTGTGCATGTTTCCCTCCGAATCAGTATTTTTGTATCCTTGAAGTAAATATCTAATGGTGCACTTGCTGGGGCATAGGGGAGCTCTAGCTTCAACTTTGTGAGGACCCTCCGTGCTGTTTTCCAGAGTGGCTGCACTAGTTTGCATTCCCACCAGCATGTAAGGGGGTTCCCCTTTCTCCTCATTCGTGCCAACATCTGCCATTTCCTGAGTTAATTTTAACCATTCCGACCGATGTGAGAAGGTATCTCGTTGTGGTTTTGATTTGTATTTCCCCGATGCCGGACGATGTGGAGCGTCTTTTCACGTGTCTGTTGGCCATTTGGATGTCTTCTTCGGAAAAATGTCTGTTCATGTCTTCTGGCCATTTTTTAACGGGATTACTTGTTTGTTGGATGTCGAGTTTCATAAGTTCTTTATAGATTTTGGATACTAGCCCTTTATCTGATAGGTCATTGGCAAATATCTCTCCCATTCTGTAGGTTGCCTTTTACTTCTGTTGTCTCTTTCCCTCACTGTGCAGAAGCTCTTTGTTTTGATATAGTCCCAATAGTTCATTTTTGCTTTTGTTTCCTTGCCTCCAGAAATATATACAGAAACAACTTGCTACAGCTGATGTCAGGGAAATTACCGCCTGTGCTCCCCTCTAGGATTTTTATGGTTTCAGGTCTCGTATTTAGGTCTTTAATCTGTTTTGAATTTGTTTTTGCATATGGTGTAAGAAAGTGGTCCGGGCTCATTCCTCTGCGTGCAGCTGTCCAGTTTTCCCAACACCATTTGGTGAAGAGACTGTCTTTTTCCCATTGCGTGTAATTGAGGGTTCATTTCTGAGTTTTCTGTTCTGTCCCATTGATCTTTGTGTGTCTTTTGGGGCCAGTACCAGACTGTGTTGATCACTGCAGCTTTGTGATAGAGCTTGAAGTCCAGAATTGTGATGCCTCCAGTTTTGTTTTTCTTTTTCAAGACTGCTTTGGCTATTTGAGCATAGACAACTCATTTATGTCAGAGTTGCCCCTGGGAAATTTACCGGCTCTGGAAAGCCACAAGACGTGTGTCCAGTCCCCTATCGGAGGCCTGGGTGGCAGAGATGGCAGCCCCCACCAGCCATTTGGTCCCAAGGGCTTCCTGACCCCCAGTTGCAACGCGGGTCCTCAGTCACCAGGGATGACTGGTTCTGGCCGGTGAAGTGAGAGCTCGGGCAGCGGGAGGCCCTGAGCTCCTTCTCATGCTGGTCTCTCTGATGCTGGGAAGCCTTGCAGCTGCAAGGCGGTGGTGTTGCCAAGAACGTGGGTTCCTGCACGAGCCCCACCAGGAGCCGAGCACCTGCTGACCCTCGCTGGACGTGTTGAGCCATGGGGGTTGGGAGGGCTTAATTTTTTCCCGAAGCATGATCTGGCCCCCGGACTAATACGGAAATTGATGCCAGAGGGGGCTCTTGGTGCCAGAACATCCTCGGACGCGCAGCGTTGGCTCCACAGTCAGCGGTCGAGGCGCCCCACCAGCGCTGGAGACGTGGGACCTGAGATCGCAGGGGCAGGCGTCTGACCAAACCTGCAGGAACTCGGCCGACGCAACGAACCTGCGTCTTTAGAGAAAGAGGTTGGAGCGTAACACAAAGCACATATGCGGCGACTGGCCCCGCTTGGCCAAGTATGCTAAAAAAGAGACAAGCTCAAGAAAGCATCGCGTTTGCACCAAAAACGAAAGGGAGTCAAGGGTCTTGCACTACCGACAAGCCAGATGCCGCTCACCACAGCAACAGGAAGAGCAAAGCTGGAGGAGCTCGGAGGGACTGAGATCCGGGAAGACCTTGTAAACTGATTTTGGCCAATTACATTTTCTCGAGGCCAAGTGCAGACTAATGGTGTTCAGTTGGGTGGAGTGACTCATGGCAGAGATTAATGGCGAGACCTTCCCAAGGAAGCCCAACAAGTTCCAGAAAGAGAAGACAACGACGGAACACGAAGGAGGAGAAACACGTCCTCATGAGCACTGTGTCTTGAAATGCAAGCAGGCATGTTTATTGGCTCATGAGGCTGACGGCAATCAGATAGACGAGAAGCCTCTTGGCTTTCTCATGAGGGTTTTCCAGCCAACAGAAGGCTTGGTCCTCAGCCTTCTATAGGTAGAAGGTAGACTAGAATGTGGTACAGCCTCTGAAGAGGACCCATCCCCAATAGCCCCGTTAGGGGAACCAGATGATGAAAGGCAGGGAAGAGCTTCTCAGGGGCTGTGGAGAAGCAAGAGCAAGGAGCTCCGGTCAGGATGCATTTCCCACCCCAGGTCAGCATCCTCCAGGGCTGCCCAGCCGGATTTGAGCAATGCCTGAGACTACTTCCTCCTTCCGAATGGCACTGTTGACTGGGGTATCCGCCCCTCCTCCCCACCCCCTCCTCTGCACATTGCAGGTGGATGGAGGGCAGATCACTTGGCCTAACTCAGATGCTCCACCAAGAATCTCCACATCGGCGTCTGCCGTCCAGACCAGCACGCATCCACAAAGACCCTGGGCTTCTGGCTGGGGTGGCTTCCTGGTGGGACTTCCGATTGTCTTGGTTGGAGAGGGGCTGAGTGAGTTGTCTGTGTGGGAAGGGGGAAGCAGAGGGGTCATCTGGGGTCCAGAAGGGCAGACCGTAGCGGAGATGTCAATGTTCACTGTTACATTTACCAATTGCCGTGTAACAAGTGTTCCCAACATCTAGTGATTTAAAATAATTATTTGTCTTCACTATTCCTCCCTCCTTTGTGGGTGGGGAATTCAGAAAAGACACAGCAAGTTTGCTTTGTCTCTGCTCCGTGATGTCTGGGGCTCCGCTGGGAAGACGAGCAGCCAGAAGAGCCGGCGGCTGACTCACTCCACGTGCTGCACGCAGGCTCTGGCAGGCACAGCTGGCCACACTGGGCCTTCGAGAGGATGGAAGGGGACTTCAGTCCTCTTAAAGGCCAGGCCCGGGGCCGGTCTAGCATCCCTGCTGCTGGACTGGGTCAGTCAAGGCCGTCAGAAGCCCGCCCGGACTCAGAAGTGCCCTCGGCCCACTCTCAGGGGGAAGTGCGAAACCGCCCTTGCGTATGCAAGCCCGTGAGGGTCAGCAGGGCGTCCTCGGGCTGTGTGACGAGCAGCCTCGGGGCCGCAGCGGCTCTGCTGCAGACCCTGGGCTGCCTGTGGGTCTGCTCAGCCGTCTTCTCTCTGCCAGGCTGCGGGTGCTGCAGAAAGGAAGGATGGGCTGAGCGCACTCCGGCGGGGCTGAGAACACCGCACAAAGTGAGAGGACCTGGACTCAGCAGGCCCCATGGTGTGTAATTCCATGCACATGAAATACCCAGAATGGGTAGGGGTGTGGAGACGGGGAGACGTGGCGCAGTGCCTGCTGGGGGTGGAGGGTTTTCTCTGAGGGGCTGAAGTGCTCTCAAGCTGACCGTGCTAATGGCTAGCTCCTTAGCCTCTCTGAGCCCCGGCTGCTGCATCTGGCCAAAATGGGACGGACGTAGCCCTTGGCTTACCAGTGCGGCCTGTGAAGATGAACTGTGGTAATCCGCTCAGCACCCTGGGCAGGTCTGGCCGCCGGGGAGCTTGGCGCTTGTCTTGCTCCCGTTGCTTGTGCCTTCTGTGGAGGAGAGAATCAGTCCAGAGAAGCGAGATGATTGTCACAGGGGCTCCCTCCCTTCCAGATTGCGGCCCCCAGCCGAGCCGGCAAGGCGGGGCTGGCTCGTTGGCCCGGCTGCACCTTCCCCAGGATCCAAGGCGCGCTCAGTTGTGGGGCTGCTGCCGTCTCAGGGCCCAGGCGGCCCTTCTGCAGGCCTGCCCTTGTGGTTTGGAGAAATACATGGCATGCTGATTACTTAATCCTAAAACAACGAGAATTTTCTCTTTTTTAAGGGGCAATGACAGGAAGCTGGCAACGTGGCAGAACCGGCCACACGCGTCCTGGGCTCCTTTCTGGGGGTGGAGGGAGACATGGCCTGGGAGGCAGGGCTGGATGGGGGTGTGGGGTTGGCCTCCTCCCTGGCTTTCCTCCTGCAGGCCCGGGGGTCCCCTCTGACAACTCATGTGCCCGGCCATCCGGATCCCGGCGACCTTACGCCTTTGGATGGAAACGCTGCCCTGGTGGTCAGAGCTCAGCAGGCAGGCCGTTTGGGCTGGCCTTGGGGCTCCCCAAAAATGAGGATTCACAAAAAGAAAACCAGCATAACCCTGGCCAACACCCACAGCCTGTACCCTGGAAAGTGGGGATCTTTGTCCCTGAGCTTGGCTTCTGTCGCTCATCTGCACGTTCTCCCCCGGGGACAAAGACTGCCCACCGAGGAGCCCCTGCCAAGCCCTGGGCAGGGGGCTGGGGCACTGGACATGCAGACGCATCCCTCGCGGGGCGCAGGGTCAGGATGGGGACCCTGGCCCAGAATGGCAAGACGGCCCCGGCAGGGGGTGACGGCCTCGAGAAGGAAGCCGGAGCTCTGAGAGGAGACCTCCAACACTGCCACTGCAGTGGGACGCTCAGTGTCCCCCCAAGGTGTGTCCACACCCGGGCCGCAGGGTCTGCGAGTGTGCCCTGACCCGAGAAGAGCATCAGCAGATGCAGGGGGAGTATGGTTCGAGATGAGCCCGTCCTGCAGCCGAGCGGGCAGCTCTGAGACTCCGGGCGGAGGACAGGCCACGTGCGAGGGCAGAGGCAGAGGTGCAGGATGCCGGGGGCCACAGGGGGCTGGAAGAGGCCCAAGGACCTGGCCCTGCCCACACCGCAACTTTTGGACTCCAAGACTGTGGGAGAAGAGATCCCTGTGATTTCAACCCCCCTTCCCCCCGACCCTCACTACGACCCAGGGGAGGAAGCGTGTCTCACTCTGGACCGGGGTGGCCATGGGGTCTGTGTAGATGTCACCGTGGCTGCTGATGGTGGCCGCCCACCTCCCCCTGGCCCGTGTGGAGGCACCTGGGATGCCTTCTCCATCCTCCTGGGGTGGGCTTCCTGCTCCATCCGCAGGTTCCTCCAGCCTCGAGACGCTGAGGGAAGCCCCAGCCAGCCACAGGCAGGAGTTTCCAGGTGACCCTGAAGCTCTCCTGCCCCTCAGGGGCCGTCTCAGGCCCCCGGAGGCCGATCCCGCTGCCCACCCAGCCAGCACACCGGCTTGGCCATCCCACCACCTCCCTTCCTCACCTCTCCACGGTGCTTCCTGGAATTACTTCCTAGATAAAGCCCTGGTCTTAGGCTCTGCTTTAGGTGACCCAAACACGACCGTGAACACGAGTACCGGTTCCTTCCCTGCAGGAGTACCTGCCGAGTGCGTCCTGCACACCGGGCATGGCAGGGAGCCCACGCAGGAGCCGGCAGCTGGGCCTCCCCTGGCTCGGCCGTCAGAGGCCCCACGTCGCTCTGCTGAAGTCACTGTGCTGGGAATCAAGCACCATGTCCGCTGTGGGCCTGGAGAGCGGGCTGCTGAGCCTTCGCCAGCACAGCGCCTGCACCAGAGCGGGAGCAGGGATGCAAGGACGAGGCCTCACCCTCCCTGCACCCCTGCTCAAGCTGGGCTCGTGATGGGCTCAAGCTGGCCTCACGCTGGCCTCACGCTGGCCTCACGCTGGCCTCATGCTGGGCTCATGCTGGGCGTGGGACCCACCCGAGCCCAGCCCTGTGCCCAAGAGCTCACCTCCAGGTCCCATCTTGCTAAGCTGCCTGGTCCACCAACGTGGGACAAGCTGTACCCACCTAGTGTTTGAGCCCCAGCCCCTCCCAGGGGGTCACGTGACAAGCGACGGTAGCAGTGACCCCGGGCCGCGGCGGGGGCTGCTGGCTCCGGCTGTCTGAGTCTTGTAGATGCACGACGGTAGTATGAGGAGCTGGACCCGCGTGGTTTTGTGGGGTTTCTCCTGCCCTCTCTGGAGCCGCCGCCCAGTCCGCCCTGCGCCCTGCCTGCCATTCCCCACCCAACCTGGTCAGAGCACGCCCTATGTCCCGCGCGCCCCTTCTCCCCCGGAAACGCGCCGTCTCTGCCACCCTGCCCACTAGCACGGGCCCTTGCCCGAGCACAGGTGTCTGCTCGGTGAAGTGATGGTGCAAATGAGAAGAAGCCTTTGCATCTGAGCGTCTGTTGCAAGGATAAGGCCACGTCTACTGCGGGCACAGCCTAATGACCAGCCCTCGGGACCAGTTACCAAGGGAAAGAACAGTCCTGAAAAAAATGTGGGGGGGGGGTGTTGGCTCTCCAGCATGGCCCCGGGAGGAATCCTGCCGCACGGTGACCAGTCCCCCCGCGCGCAGAGGACTGGAATACAGCTTCCCAGATGGTCCTAACCTTTATTCACCCCATCACATTCCATTCTAGCCAATGCTGTGTCACTTCTTTTTTTTTTTTTTTTTTTTTTTTTTTTTTTTTTTTTTTTTTTTTTTTTCCCAAGGGGNCCATCAGGCTTACATCTTTCACAGCATTCACCAAAGCACAAACCCTCCCCAATGTCCATAACCCATCCACCCTATCCCTACCCTCCCACCCCCCAGTAACCCTCAGTTTGTTTTATGAGATTAGAAGTCTCTTATGGTTTGTCTCCTTCCCCATGCTGTGTCACTTCTGTCAGAAAATGCTGGATTCTGCCGGCGGCGCCGATGGTGCAGCCTGCTGCAGGGTGGAGGCCCACAGTGCAGGGAACACGGGTGTCACAGGGCAAGCACTTAACCTCCCACCCGATTCTAATTTCATCAAGAGAACTGCACGCCGGCACACGGGGTAGCCTCCTGAGAGCTCACGGCCAGAGCTGCTGCTGGGCCCTGGCTTCTGCCCCCCTGAGTGCCCTTCTGCCTCGCCTCCTGGGGCTGCCCCTGCACCCTGGGAGCTGCGTATACAGTCCAAGCCTGGAAGGACTCGGCACTGGTTGGTCCAACTCTCATTTTTTCAGAACAGGAGACTGTAGCTCAGAGGGGGGGGGGTAACTGACCCAGAGTCACTCCGCTGCATGGGGATCTGAGGATTCATTGCACATCGGAGCCCCAGCCTCGGTTCCTGAGGCCTCAGCCCTAGTCTGCATCCTTGAGCCTCTTCGTGGTGAATCTCTAGCTTTGGTCCCTGACCCCGACGTCAGCCCTCTCCTGGGGCCACCTCCTGTGTCTACTGGCTCCCTGCAGAGCAGCTGGGGGCCTTCTTAGCTGCGCGGGCGGCTGCGCCGGCACAAAGATCTCGAGTCTTTGATGACCACACTGCTCGGTGCTGATTGACAAACGAGCTGGTACCTGAGCCGCTCAAGCAGAGTAATGACACTGAGTGTCAGCCCGAGGGCCGGCGGGGTAGCCCCGATAAACACAGAAGGCGGGGATGGTCTGGGGGCAGCGTGCTGGGCCTCTGGCTCGGGGTCTTCGTGCAGGACGGGAATCAGTCACTCCTGAACACTGCGCCCGGGCCTGCACGGGCATGCTGGGTGGTCCTGGGCGGGCCGCTTGTCGGCTCCTGCTTCTCCCACATCTCTGTCCGCCGCTGCCACGGTTCCCGCCCGTCAGTCACTCAGCAACTCAAGTAGTTAGCAAGCCAGACAGTGCCGCAGGCTAGCAATAATAACAGTGACAGCAAGGACAATAGTAATAGCGAGGACCCTGAAAACACTGGTGTTCCTATTTCATTTAATCTTCACAGCAACTTTGTGAAGTAGATACTATTTTGTCATAAATAGATGAGAAGATCAGAATTTATCAGTCAGAAGCCTGAGTTACAGAGAGGCGAAGCAGTTTAACCACTGCCACATAGTGTAAGTGTTGGGGGCAGGATCCATTAACTCCAGAGCACGTCTGGCTGACTCTAGACCAGTGAGGGACACGAGGTAGAAAGTGCAGCTCTCGCCCTCCAGGCTTGCTTGCTCTTAGAAGGAGACACAAAGAAGAGACAGTTTGTTTTCTTCCACTGGACCCTGTGACAGCTGCAAGTGATAGCTGGAACAATGGCAACCATTTTGTGATATCGAGGAAGAGGCTGACATGTTGAGGATGGAAGAGCAGCAAGAGGGAAAAACATGGGTTTTTGATGATGACACCCAGTGAACCGTCTGCAGCCTCCAGATTTGTTTTCCTACAGGAAAAAAAATATTTTCCTTATTGCATAAACTGCCTTGATTGGGTTTCTGCTACTTAGAGCCAAACACCTCCTGTCTGGTTGATAGTCTAAGAAGGGACCTTCTTGCAGGGAAACTTCCCCGACAAATATCAGTGCTCCGTAGGTGGTGGTCATTATGATGCAGATGACAGTGGTGGTGGTGGTAGAGTGGCTGATGGTTCTGCTTTCCCTACCAGTATGGAAGGCCTGACTTCTAGAGAACACAGGCTTAGCATTTCCAGCCCATTTCCTTTCCGGCTTGAACAAGACGATCTCAGGAAAGGCAAGGCACGACAAGGAGCACCGCTTTGGGTTACCTCGGACCAGCCACATACTGAATCTTGGCACGTCTCAGGCCAGGCTGGGCTTCTACCTGTGTTAGCACATCCAGCCCTTAACTCCATCCCGTGACATAGGCTCCATCCTTATTCTCCTTTTACAGATAGGGAGGGCCAGAGATGTTAAGCAGTTTATCCCCCAAAATACAGGAGGAACTGGTGAAGCCAGGATTTAAATTCAGGTTTGGCAAATTGTTTAATCTGGAGAGTGGGGGGAAACGGGAGTGTTCATGAGAGCCAGGGGGTGCACATCACTGTGGTCTTGGAGACAGCCACACATGCACAGATGTGGACCAGAAATCGTTCCTCAGAAAATCCAGCCCGGAGCAGGAAAAGTGCCAGTGCGTAAGGATATATTTACAAGGATATCTGTTACGGCATCATATGGCGTAGAAGCAAAAAACCAGACAAAGAGACCAAGCAACCTGGACACAAACAGAACATCCCTCAGTGGGGAGGGGTGAACTGTGGCCCATCCGAGCTATGGGACATCAGCAGCTGATGAAGGAGGAGGGGGTGGGGGAGCATTAGGGGGGTGGCCCCCGTGAGGAGAAAAATAAACTGATGTGAGCAGTAATGTTTATGGTTTCATCTCACTTGGGTAAAAAACAGGGATGGAATCTCCATTTGGGTATACATGGTTGTATTTGATTGTGTAAGCATAAGACAGGCATGGCAGGAAGTGTGCCACACTGCTCGCACACGGAGAGCAGAAACAAACCAGGTGGAGTGGGGGGAGCGTTACAAAACAGTCCTTTAACAAAATGCATCATCGGTCTTTAGACATATGGAAAAACCAAACAGTGAACCATGAGCCATTTCCTTGGATGACTCCTACTAATGCTCCCTAAGTAAACGTGGTGTATGTGGGTGGTGGGCAGAATGAATACGGCTCCCTGGCCTCTCCCCATTCCCCACAGCCACACCTTTGGGCTCCCCTCCTCTCGATTGTGCGTACAACCTGCAACCTGTGTCTGACCCATAGCATATGGCAAAGGTGGGAGATTTTGCAGATGTAATTAAGGTCATCACTGAGCTGATTCTGAGTTGATCAAAAGGGCGATTCTCTTGGGCGGGCCTAGACTAATCAGGTGAGAACCTATAAAAGAGAGACTGAGACACTCTTTGATGTCAAAGACTTTCCTATTGGCCTTGAAGATGCAGGCCATCATGAGCTTCACAGCTGCAAAAAAAAAAAAAAAAAAAGAAAAAAAAAATTTC
>LNAC01000107.1:2758146-2789233 GCA_002007465.1 Ailurus styani
GCTAGGAATGTGCCTACAGATACCCTGGGGAAGGTGCCCCAAGGTGTGAGTTCAGGAGCCTTAGGGGGGTGCATTAGGGGAGCATTAGGGGGGTGTTTATGTTTNAATAAACTGATGTGAGCAGTAATGTTTATGGTTTCATCTCACTTGGGTAAAAAACAGGGATGGAATCTCCATTTGGGTATACATGGTTGTATTTGATTGTGTAAGCATAAGACAGGCATGGCAGGAAGTGTGCCACACTGCTCGCACACGGAGAGCAGAAACAAACCAGGTGGAGTGGGGGGAGCGTTACAAAATAGTCCTTTAACAAAATGCATCATCGGTCTTTAGACATATGGAAAAACCAAACAGTGAACCAGCGTCGTTTCGTGACCAAACAAACCTCACTCCCCACCCCCCGCCAGTCCTGAAAGAGGACGAGTTCGATGAAGTGCGGCCCGCCCCCGTGCTGAGAATGCCAGGCGGCTGTTAGAAACAAAAACGTGGTCGAATGTTGATGTGTCGGGATTACACAGAGCAACCAGAATGAACGGTCCCTCACCACAGGCAGCGGCCCGGATGAACCCTACCTACCTCACGTTGAGCAAACGCAGCCACAGGCTGTATGATTCCATTTCCACAAAAGCATAAAAACAGACAAAGCAAACCTGTGCCATTGGAAGTCAGGGCAGATTACCCCTTGCCGGGAGTCTCTAGGAGCCGGTAACGTTTCTCGGCTCGGTAGGTGTTGCTCGGGTGTGTTCGGCTGGTAAAAGTCCGTCCTGCTCTACATTTATGATTTCTGCACTTCTCCGTAGGTGTGGTAGACTTCGGTTAGACATCTGAAACTCAATACCTCTTGCCATGGCAAAATGTGACCGCGTTTATATTTCAAACGTAGCACATTGTTACAAGATGATACGTTTAGAAATCCAGCGAAAAACGGTTTATGAATGATTTGAAGTCAAAAATGAAATACAGCTGACCTTCGCACAACAAAAGTTTGAACTGCGTGGGTGTGGGTATCTGCGGATTTTTTCCCATAAATCCAATCCACTACCGAAAATGTGTTTTCTCTTCCTTATAATTTTCTTAATAATGTTTTCTTCTCTGTAGCTTACTCGATTGTGAGAATACAGTACACAATGCATACAACACACAAAATATGTGTGAATCTCCCGTTTACGTTATGGGTAAGACTTCCAGGCAACAGTAGGCTGTTGGCCAAGTTTTAGGGGGATCCAAAAGTTACACACGCATTTTCAGCTGTTCCGGGCGGTCGGCGTCCCTAACCCCTAACCCCTCGTTGTTCAAGGGTCAGCTGTAGCTGTGTTTTAAGAAAATGACATAGTTTCAGGAGGCCAGAGGAAGCGAACAAAGGAGGGCTGTAGGATGCAATGTTAAATGGTACCAGAGCCACCACCCTCTCTGCCGGGATCAGAAAGGGAGGAAGCAGGATGGAGGCAGTGCTGGTCTCCTAGCAACGACCTCCAGCTCATACCTCATTGGCCAGAGTGCAGTCACATGACCACCTCTAGCTGCAAGGGAGCCTGGGAACCTAGTCTTTTGCTGAGTTCTGTTGCCAGGGGAGAAGGACAGAAAGGATCTTGAGAACAGGATACTCCATATCCATAAATGGCAAGACTCACCCAATAAGCCCATTTTTAGGGAGTCATGGAGGACGAGGAAGGAGGATGCCTCCCGGTTTGAGGATCGGATATCCAGGGCCTGTGCCCGCCTTGGCTGACCGCCTGGTATTTATGGCTCCGGCACTGACCTCCCAGGACTGCCCCACTACTCAGGGTCATTAGGAATTAAGGCAATTATGGGCAATTAAGGCGAGGAGGAAGAGGAAACTGCCATTTCTCAAGTACTTCCTATACATGAGGTGGTGTGCCTCTCACGGGCCACACGCCACCCTGGGGAGAGGGGATCTAGTGTCCATTTTGCAGACAAGGGGAGCGTGGCCCGGCGTTACTTTTCTCCCGTGGTCGTTTTATACCGAACCCCGTGTGCGCTGTATGCTTGGTCTCTGTCCCTCTCATTGCACCTCTGGGAAGCACTATTGTCTTGCACAGATGAGGAAAGGAAGGCCAGAGACGTTCACCGTGTGCTCACAGTTGAAGGGACGGGCCCGAGTGTGTTGCTTCAAACCCTAGCTCTTGCTGCCTCCCCCATCGCCTCTTGACAGCGGCTCTTTGGCAGGTCCAGAGTGGAGGCGGGTAATTGGCGCACTAGAATATTCTGGAAGTAAGCTTTCCCTGTTCATCCATCCACCCCATATGGAGCGCCACTGGGCCACTCCTCAGCCCTGTGAACCATGGGATCCCAGGTTCTGCCCTGATGAGGAACTCCAAATTTCCTAACCTAGCCAGTCCTCGGGAGATACTTGGGGCAGCCCAAAGGGTCCCCTTAGGAGACCTGGGACACGTGGTTCATGGCAAGGATGCTGTGCATCCCATAGGGCTGCCTGAGCTCCAGGTTGTCACGGCGACATGCTTGGTGAGCAGACGCCCGCACGTGTGGCTGCTGCTGCCCGTCCCAGCCCTCCTTGCTGAAGGGCTCCTGCAGCCTGGCCCACAACGTCCGCAGGCTGGCCCATGTTCTGGACACTCCTCACCAATGAGAGCGTCCAGAAAAGCCAATCTTCTTGCTCCGCTACCTTTGCTGCTTTCCCAAAGGGCCCTATTTTTCACCGGCATCCCGCCCCAGCCCCTCATGGGTTGATGCAGAATATACAAAGAAGGCAGCTCTTTCTGGCATGATGTATGGGCCCCTCGCTGGGGGCCCATCTATCTCCACAAGACCCGTCCTTGGGCGAGGTATCGCTGGGGTCATGGCCCCAGGGAGGTCGCCAGAGGTCAGATAAGGATGATGTTGAGTCTGTCAGTGATTCCTCAGCTGCCCAGACCCCGCATGATGGGGCTCTGCTCGAGGAATTGGTGGGATTTGTCATGGGGTCAGTGAGGGTGGGGAGGGGGCATGCTAGCCGAGGTCACAGGGTCACTTTGTCTCAGTGACTGAGTGTCTTGTGGCTAATGGGGATGCCCCATAGCTCCTGGGGTCCAGCATCCCCTCGAGAACCCAACCCCGTAGTAGCACAGAGACACTGTGAGGGAGGAGATGCGTCCAGGCCCTGGCAGCGATGCCCAGTAAATAGTAGTTGAACAGACACATGCACAGATGAATGAACTTGCTATGTGGCCTTGAGGTGGGGCCTATGACTTTTCTTGGAGCCTAGCCTCACCCCACTTCCTTTGGTCAGAGCACTCTGACTTGCCTTTGGGAGGAATGTTCTGTACAATCATGGTGTCCTGCCTTCCCCAAGCCATGGGGCGGACCCATGACTCATGCTAAGGTGGCCGATTCTTTCCCCACCTAGAAGCTCGATGGGCACAGAGGGAAAAAACCACCAATGATGACCAGAGAGGTTCATCCCAGCAGAGATACCTGGGAGGTGCGTCTGGGCCAAAGATGAAAGAAAGAAGTCCCCGGCCTGTCTTGGGGTGGGGAAGGGGGCACAGGCAGCCTCTCCTACCTTTGCCTCTCCCCCTCTTTGCTCTGCCCCCTCTGCATGTCACATGCAGAAACGCCGTCCATGGGCTCACAGCTGCACGGTGACAGACGGGCCACACGCAGAAAGATGGCAGTGGGGCCAGCTGGAAAGGGACGGCTGCCCAGACTCAGGGAGCTAGGGTGGGGGCAGGGGCCAGAGAGGGCTGTGCTGGTGGTGGAGCCCCACCCCGAGGGGTCCCTGGCCCCGGGGAGGCTTGGATGCACAGTGGGCAGCATCGGACGAGGAGGTGGGACAGCGGTTGGAGAACCTGGTGTCAGGTCCTCTCAGCGGCACTCGCCTCGGCGTCCTTGACCTTCACATGGAGACTTTAAAAAAACATGAGGAGGCCCGTGGGTGCTGGACCAAAATTGCCCCCCGACACACCCCCCGACCCCTGGATCTGAAGCCAGCAGCTTGGGAAGTGAACACATTTGCACATCCGATCTTCTGTGAGCCCTGCGAGTGCCCCTGGGAAAGCGTCCTCTTTAACTTTGTGATTTCTTCTGGCAGAAGCAACTCTTCCAAAGGGGATTTTCTTAGCCAGTTTTGTTCTGTGCTGTTTTGTTTTCCGGGGGGGATGTGGGGAGGGCTAGGTGCTGAGTAATGGGGTCTTCGAATGCCCCTCCGTGATCATTACGCACTGGCTCCGTGTCCCCCGAGGACCCTGGCACACAGTTCTTGGAACTGTCCCCTCGCTCCATTATGTTTCAGAAAGTGCAGCGCCAGAGGCATTTTCTGAAGAATCAAGATCTGAAACCAACATTATCTTACTCTCTTATTGTTGGCACGGGAAGACAGCCTGACCCCGGCCAAGGGAAACATGTCAGACTTCCATCAAGTCCCCGAAGGTCGGAACCTCCAAGACTGCTAAATTTTGATTTCATCTTAGGAAAAACTCGGAACGTAATGCCAGGACACAGTGACTATTTTAAGTAACTTTACGCATTAGGTAGAAAACAAATAATAATAATAATAGTAATAGAGATCACTGGTTAAAACCCTGCACAGGGTGGAGGAAACTGGAGAGTGAAGAACGAAGTACAGAAAGATCCGTCCACATGCCACATGTGTTCCTTGCTGGGTTTTTTCCTTTTTTTTTTTTTTTAGATTTTATTTATTCGTTTTGACAGAGAGAGAGAGAGAGAGAGAGATCACGAGTAGGAGGAAGCGGGCTCCCCACTCAGCAGGGAGCCCGATTCGGGCCTCGATCCCAGAACCCTGAGATCATGACCTGAGCCGAAGGCAGAGGCTTTAACCCACTGAGCCACGCAGGTGCCCCTTCCTTGCTGTTTCTTTCTTCTTCTTCTTTTTTTTTTTTTGCTGTTTCTGCTCTAAACAGTCCCCTACTCCACCTGCCAGGGTTCTGTTTAAATCTCATTAAAGCCAGAGCTCTGGGACACCTTCCCTGGTGGACCCCTCCAGTCCAAACTGCTGATTCTCTTCTCTGCAGACTCCCCCTTACTAGTTAAGCAGTTTTTATTATAATTTTGGCCTGATATTATGGTTATTTGTGAGCACCCCCATCTCCCTCATGAGGCCATGAGCTCCCTGATGACAAAATGCCCCATGCAGATCTGCCTCTTCTTCCTGGGTTCCCGGCCCATTGCCTGGTCCTTGGCAGGAGGTCAGAACCTGCTTGTTACGTGAGTTAGTGAGCTAAATTTAAACACGGCCTCGTCCATATTTGATGTGATTCTGCTGGACCCACGGTCAGTGTGCTCCTGCTGTGAGCGCGTGTTTGTGAGTGCGTCCGGGTGCCTCTATGACTTATCAGCCTCCAAATGTAAAAAGAGATTCAAGCTCACGTACAGTCTTAAAACACACACACACACCATGAGAGTGCACAGTTGAAGGCTGATCAGAAATCATTTAGAAGCAGAAGGACCAATTTCCAGGAATCTGGAATGAGTTAGGTGCTGTAATTAAACATAAAATTTTATTCTGAACTTCCTGGCAGCCAAGAGAAAATGGAAATTATTCAGGATCATCAGCGTCTTCCTGTTATTCAATTCTAGGAGAACTTTAAGGAGTAGGTCCCTATTTAAGGCTGGTGGAAAATGCTTTTGACTTCTATTTTGTTAAAGATACAAAACATTAGTCACATATTCAGATCCGAGGTCATCTGAAGGTGATAGGAAGAGGATGGGGGAGCACAGAGGCAGGGTCGGCTCCTTGTCTCTTCAGACCAGTGGCTCTCCGCGGGGACCCTGCAACAGCTCCGTGACAGCCGTCCCCCCACGCGGCAGGGCAGCGAAAGTCATTTCTGGGCCTGCAGGGGGTGTGGCTGGGTCACCGTTGGCCACCGTGAGGTCATCCAGGGACCCACGACCCCTCACCACGTGGCCATGCCATCCTCTTGTCTCTGTGGCCCTCCTCGTCCAGCTGGTGCCTGGGGAAGGCACACCCACTTCTGAGCCCCTTGGACTAGGAGAGGACTCCTGTGTCACTCTGAGAACCTGTCCCAGGGCCACCTTAGGAGGAGGGGGCTAAGGAAGGTCACTTCTGGCTCGGCAGCCGTCCCCACCGACAAGTCCTCCTTACAGAAGGGAGATCACGGCTACAGCAGAATCACTTTTAAAACCCACACACGGGCCCACGCCCAGGGATTCTGGCCCCGGGGTCTGGGCTGGCACCAGCACGAGGACTGTCCAGAGCCCCTGCAGGGCTTCTGATGGTGCCCTCGATGTAGGGGCCTTCCTCGGGCTCCCCCACTCCCCCCTCAGGCTTTTCTCTGACCACGTGCAGCGGGGCGGGGGGGGCAGTGTGCCCACAAAGTTCACGTCCCTCCCACATCTCTGACCACTGCAACGGGGCGGGGGGGGGCAGTGTGCCCACAAAGTTCACGTCCCTCCCACATCTCTGACCACGTGCAACGGGGAGGGGGGGCAGTGTGCCCACAAAGTTCACGTCCCTCCCACATCCCCGCAGTGTGACGTTATTTGGCAGGAGGGTCCTTGCTGGCGTGGTCAAGTTAAAATGAGGTCACCCCAATACGACAGTCATCTTTGTAAGAGGGGACACAGAGGCACTCGCACACGGGGTCAGGCGCAGCTGCAGGGACCGCACGCAGAGGATCACCAGTGACGGCCCGAGGACCGCACACCGAGGTCCGCCAGTGACAGCCCGAGGCCAGAAGAGACAGGGCAGTGTCTCCCTGGAGCCTTTGGAGAAAGCAGGGCCCTGCTGACACCTTGATTTCAGAGTCTGGCCTCCAGAGCTATGGGCGCAGAAGTTTCTGTGGTCTTGCGCCCCCCAGTTAGTGGTGACATAGGAAACTTGGACCCCACCTGGCACCCGTGTGATTCTGGCTGTGCCCAGGAATGAAGAGTTGGGAAATCCAAGGACCTTGTAGCAAAGTACTGGGGGTTGGGGGTGTGGGGGCAAGTACACTGGGGCTCAGAGGCTGGTCGTGGCTGGGGGGCCTGTGTCTGGGATCAGAAGCTGGAGTTGGCCCCTGCTCTGGCTCTGAACCTTTGCCCTCTCTTTCCGCTTCCTCCCCTCAGCTGTAGAATAAAGCTTTTGCCCTAGAAAGGGGTTCTCCTGCCCATGCCTGCCAGCAAGTGGAGGCACAGGGGTGCTGTGAGATGCAGACCCCTGGGCACGGGGTCGTCAGGCCATCTGGTACCCTGGCGGCAGGCAGCCGGGCGCCCACCTCATGGGGGGCCTGCAGACGGCTCACAGCCCCGGCGCCCTTCCTCCCTGGGCCACAGCCCGAGGAAAGCACTTGCTGTAAGCAGCTAAATGCTGCTCTCCTTCATCGGCCTCTGGGACTGAGTTCTGGAACCCTCCGTGTGGACTGCGGACAAAGAGGCCCTGATTATGGGCGAAGGAAAGAGACCTCTGATTACATTCGAACCACAGCATCAGCTGCCGGTCAAGCACATCTGAGAAGCCATCATGTAAATGTACTCATTATCCAGGCAAAGAACTGTGCTACAAAAACAAAACACACTCGACCTAGGAGGGTCTAGAAGCCAAGTCGAACTGTATCTAGGCCAGACGGTTACCGCGTGATCTTGGTCCATTCTCTTGTTCCTGGATCAAGGTGGCTTTGCCCACTCTTAGTATTTACTAATTTTTCCCACACGAGTTGAAGGAAAATTGCAGTTTCTACCTTTCTAAGCTTATAAGGAGAGAAAGAAATCATAAAGAGAAAGATTAATGCATTTGACCTTGTAAAGTCTTTTTTAATCCATTACAAAATGAGGAAGCTAACAAATAGGGGAGAATGTGAGCAACATCTATGAAAGACAGCCTGACCTTCTCGTTGGCCTCTAAGAGAAATTAGTTCTAATGAAGCACTACTATGAAGTACATTTCTTAACATGCAGGTAAATCAGAAATACTTGTAAATCAGAAAGATCAAGGCAATTATCCCAGCAGGCACAACGCAGTGGGAGTTTTCGAGCAGTTCACAGGATAGGAAGCAAACATCTGGATCCCGTGGAAATGCGCACTCACCCTAGCGGCGTAAGGCGACAAAGCGAACCCCAGCAGTGGCCCTGGCTCCTCGGCCTGCCCCTGTCGCGAAGAGGTTTTTAAAAAATTGCACCATTCATTAGGAGACTTCAGAAAAGCACTCTTATCGCCCATGCTGGTCAGAGCATAGGCTCGCACAAGCTTTATGGAGGGCCATTTGACACCAGATGTGGAATGCCGTAAAAGGTCACACCTTCAAAGTCAGTCACTGTACTCGTGGTGATTGATTCAAATAAAACACGCAGAGGTGCTGACGCAGGAGCTAGCCGTGACCGTCTCCGACTTTGCCGCTGTGCTCCGTCTATTAAAGGTGAGGAGGGAAGAGACAACAGGAAGATCATTGCTGTATGGGATTTTATTTTATTTTATTTTATTTTATTTTTAAGATTTTATTTATTTATTTGACAGAGAGAGATCACAAGGAGGCAGAGAGGCAGGCAGAGAGAGGAGGAAGCAGGCTCCCCACTGAGCAGGAGCCCGATGCGGGCCTCGATCCCAGGACCCTGAGATCATGACCTGAGCCGAAGGCAGAGGCTTTAACCCACGGAGCCACCCAGGCGCCCTGGGATTTTATTTTAGTTCAGGTGCTTGTGTGTGTGTTCCACTTTTTCTACAATAAACATGCATTGTTTTTGTTTTTTAAGAATGTGTGAAATTCTCCGTATCTGTCCAGTCCCTTCTTCATTCTGCTTTGCTTGATGGTTGTGAGCTCAGGTGGGCCTTAAATGCAGACTTGGAATATTTGAGGGATGATGGGGCCTAGAAGCAGACGTGCTTGCTGCTGACTGGCAGAACAGAACACTGTCAAAGCCTCTTCCCGGTCCAGCCCGCTCCGTCCTGGCCTCCACCCCCTCCAGCACCAGCTTCATTCCGCTCAACAAGCTGGGTTTTCCAGAAATACATGCGAATAAAGGGCTCTGTGGATTTTAGTCGTGCGATACTGTGATTTACAGTAAGAAATAGAAGATTTATTCCTGGAGCAGTACTCCTCAAACTTTTTGGAATTTCCCAAGTGAGGAGAGCGATCAAGGTGTCTCTGGTTGTGTTGAAGTGACTTTTGGAAAGCCCCAAGGTCACCTGTGGATGGGGCTGGTAGCCTGGGGAGCCAACCCTGGGGTCAGAAGGATGGGGTCTTCGGTCTCAGCCCCTGACGTCTGGAAGTTCCGTCACCAACGCAGTCACGGAAGCACACGTGCCAACATAACACAGCCTCCACGAACGCCCGAAGGACAGTGGCTCAAACACGCCGTGACGGTACCTTTCCACAGAGTCCACTCTTCAGTCAACAAGCAAGGCTGACATAATCATAAAGCAGGTTCAGGATTCCAAACTCAATGACATTGCACCGCACGTTTAACTTGGCTTCGTACATGACACACAGAGCAAAGCACAAGACAAAGTGACTCAACAAGATACCACCGGGCTGAGAAGTCAAGGAGCCAAAGGCGAAGTCAGTCTGTGAGTGCACAGTTGGGAAGAGGCCTGGGTCGGGCCCGGGGCAGCTCTCTGTGCTGCTTGGTGTGTTCGAGCCAAGGAGGATCTGCTCTGTTCAGAGATGAATCGGGCAGAGCTTCGCGAGGTTGTCTCTCTGAGGCGCTCAGACGTGGGAGGGTCAGCGTCTGGAGAGTCTGACTGTTTGCTGCACAAGTCCTTCCTTTTTAAGAGTCTAATCAGTCTTGGGCCTTTGCAGGCCTCCTCTGGTTCTAGTGATTATCAGCTCCTGGTTCTTCCAGGCTCTCTCGGCCTTGCTGGTTATCAGTTCTGGGTGCCTCCAGCCTGTGCTGCTTTGGGCAACATCTGGTCTTGGTTGCAATGCCCTTGCCTGCTTATGTCACTGCTGGACGTGAGGGGCTCCATCTTGCTCTCTCCAGCGGGGCTCGGGGAGGTTTTAGTGGGGGTGCCGGGAGGGTGGTGCCCTCGGAGCAGGCATGGAAGCACCCCCCATACCTCGCCGGGTGCCTCTCTCCTATCTGGCCGTTGCTGAGCTACATCCTATCCTAATGAACCCGTGATCCAGTAAGAAATGTTTCTCTGAGTTCTGTGAGCTGCTCTAGCAAATTAATCCAACCTGCGGAGGGAGTCACCAGAACCTCTGACCTGTGTGTGGCCATTCATCCAGAAGCACAGGTGACCAGCTGCACATGCAGCTGGCGTCTGAAGTCAGGGAGGGGCAGCCTTGTAGGACCAAGCCCCCCACTGCGGGGTCTGATGCTGCCTCCTGGTAGACAGTTGCATTCACTGCTCGGTGGTGTGTAAAACTGCACACGTGAAGTCCTTTGAAAAGTGTTGATCTGGGGCATTGATCTGTGTTTGATACGGCAAGGAACAAAGCTGAGCCTCTCAAATAGAATCAGTGTTACCAGGCTAAGAATCTAGAACACAGCGTTGGGGAACATAGTCCAAGGCCACATCGATCGAGAAGGTGCTGCTCTGTCCATTAGGAAGGGCTGCCCTTTATTCTCACAACAGCCCTGGGGACAGGGACTCTGGTTATTCCCACTTCATGGATGAGGAAACTGAGACCAAAGTTGTCCAGTAGATATGGTGGAGCCGGAATTCAGACCCAAGGCTGACATCAGTGTCCTTGCATGTAACTGGCCTACTGACTGGTACATATTGGTGGACACCAGGCCCTGGACAGGGGGTGTGCCACCGATCCCTGGGTGAGGCCACCTGCAGGTGGACAGATGGCTGAACTTGGGAGCACCAGGTTCCCTGGAACCGTGAGTTGGGGCCTTTCCTGGGAAGGTGTGAACACCTGCTCAGGGGTCGTAGGTTGATTGGTAGCTCCCAAAAAGATACGCCCACGTCCCGACCCCAGATTCTGTGAAAGTGGCCTTACGGGAAAGGGTCCTTGCAGATGTAACTAAGTTAAGGACCTCAAAACGAGATCATCCTGGCTTCTCCAAGTGGGCCCCGAAGCCATGATAACTGTCCTTAGGAGAGACACACGGTAGGGGCGAGGACTGAGGCAGAGACTTGAGGACGTGGCCAGGCCCAGGGGGCACCTGGAGCCCCTAGGAGCTGGGAGAGCCAAGGAAGGGGACCCTGGAGCCTTTGGAGGAAGTGTGGGGACCCTGATGGCGCCCCGATATCAGACTCTGGCCTCCAGAAGTGAGAGAGAGCATTTCTGCTGTTGGAAGCCAGCGCTCCGCGGTCCTCTGTGACCACAGCCCAGGACGTGAATCTGGAGCAGATCCAGTAAGACAGTGCCTGTGCCTAGTGGTGTTGCTCTGGGCCAGCTTGTCCCAGACCTTGCTGTCCGAGGAAGAAGTTCAGTCTGCGTAGAGGGTCGCCAGCGAGACCTCCTGCGCAGAATCCATAGCCTCCCTGAGCCCTGCCTGCCCAGACCTAGAAATAGCTCTGGCCGCGGCGCCCTTTTTTGGTTAATGGATTGGGCTTGCAGTGCCTGCCACTTTAGTAGGTTCGCCGGCCGGGAGGCCGCGGGGAGCCTGGCTCCTTCCCTCCCTGCCCCTTCTTATCATGATGGATTGCCGCTCAGGAGTGAGATGGAAACTGCAAAATGCTTTGCCCTGCATGGCTCCGGGCTGTGCCCTCCTAGTGGTACTCGCAAATCCAGGGTCATAAACTTTTAAAAATAGGCACAGGGCTGCCAGTGTCGTTCAAGGGGAGCCTGATTTATTTGAGATGCACCATCATTGTTGTAGATGGTCCTGGAACTTGCCGGAAGGACCCTACTGGTTGTGACGATTGTTCAGTTTTGCCCCCAGCTCCCTGTATTCCTCCCCGGCCGTTAGTTTTCTTCCCGGCAAGGACATGGTGAGATTCCTGAGGACTTTCTGGGGACCCTCCCTGGAAGGCAAACATCTGGCGCTCTGTGAATGCGTCCCCGATGGTGCGAGCTGAAGGGGTAACAGCCTCTGTATTGAGGCAGCTTGAGACGAGCCAGTTGGGCTGAGCACAGAGCAGCCACCTCAGATGTGTTTGGATGGAGCACGTCAGAATAAAAGCCTCCGTGAAAGCAGATTTTCAAAAAACCCCAGACGAGCAAAAGGGAGGTGAGGCATGTATCACCCTAAGAATGCTGCTCTTAAAAGTATATTTAGCCAATACTCTTCAGATAATAGTGGAAAATAAAATTTGCCAAGGACTCAGCTGACCCTTTTACAGCTGAAACCAGATCCGCCGAGTGGAGCAGAGAAGCAGAGGGACTTCCTCACCGTCCTGTTGCTTCTTTTATTGATGCAGGAGAACGGGGAGACAGTGCATCCCTCACGGTCCCGCCGCTCGGGGGTCCCGCTGCTGCACCTGGGGGACGCTGTCTTCCAGGGCCGTGGTCGCGGTGTCATGCGCCCACCTCCACTCCAAGCCCAGTCCACGCTCTGCGCGGCTGCGTACAGCCCTGCCCCCACCTGGTGTCGCGTGAACCCTTTGGGGCACATTACATATCTGCCGACATCGTTTTAAATGCACGGGGTTCTGTTACAGGGCTATGTCCTAATTCACCCGACCAGCACCCGCCTGGGTGCGTGTGGGGCATAATAATCTGATGAAGGGCCAGTGTTTTTGAGGGTTTGAGTAAGAGGCAGATTCTTTCCTTTCCCCCGAGTACACAGGCCACACTTGACACCAGTGTTTGTCCTCCTGCTGAGATGAGATGTGGTCGGCAGGGAATGTGGTTAAGTTCAGGCTGTCATTTCAAACCTTCCCAGGCAGGGTTCGGAGCGTGCTGATGACAGAGAGGGACGTGGAGCCAACCCAATGTCTTGTGGGCCTCTAGGAAACTGGAACATTCTTTATCGGACTAGAGGAGGAACAGCACTTCAAAAAGTAGATTCCTGAGGGGGCAGCAAAAGCCTTGAACAGCGTCTGTCCCAGAGTGTCGGCCACCAGCGTCCCCCGCCCCCATGGAGTGTATCATTCAGAACTTGCATTTGGAAGCTGCTAACAGAAATCCCTGATTTCTGATGGTGGCTTTGACACACGTGGTACATTATTTCTCTCAAGTGTTGAGAGGCAAACAAAACTGGTTCAGTACAAGACTGTTGGAATGGAGATTTTCCCAATTTTCTCTGACTTTGTTTTATTGGTGTCTCATGGCTCAGAATGGCTGCCCCTTCTTACCATTGCATCTGTGTTCCAGGCAGAACACAGGGAGAAAATGAAGGTAGACAGATTCTGTCCGGTTCCACTGGGACTCTGCTTGCAATTTATTGGCCCAAATTATGTCACCCGATCACACCCATCTGTGGAGGAAGGATTTCTTTCCTTTTTTTTTTTTAAGATTTACTTATTTACTTTCAGTGAGCACCCGTGCAGCGGGGAGGAGCAGAGAGAGGGAGAATCTCAAGCAGACTCCCCACTAAGCACGGAGCCCGCCGCCCAGCTGTGTCCCAGGACACTGAGATCATGACCAAGAGTCAATTGCTTAACCCTTTGCGCCACCCAGGTGCCCCCGGAGTAAGGCTTTCTAAACTCATGTGTCTTTGGGAAACCCCAGAGTGTCTCCCATGCATGCTACAACATCTTTTCTTGGGGCTGGAAAATAAACGGTATCTAAAAAAAGAAAACCAAGTTAAACGAAAACAACAAGAGCAGCTTTTTCCAGAGCTTTCCTTCCATGGCGACAGGGCTCCCCTGGCTCCAGTGAGGGGTCGTCTGAAGGGCAGGGCTGTTGCCCGGGGCGCAGGTGGGCAGCGAGAGCCGGGGGAGGCGTGGAGTGTGAGCTCTCAGGCAGGCCTCCGTGAGTGCACCTGCCTGTCCCCCGGTGTCCTCATGCAGGAAGTGTCCAGCCCAAGGCTCCTCCCGCCTCAGCGGTGCCTCCGCAGCAGCGCAGGTGGTCACGGATCTGGCTCTCGAGTATCCCTAATAGTCATTTTGTTTAAGTCCCTTGGACTTAGGCTGAAGTACGGGCATCAGCAGGTATCAGCACCCACCCGAGGCTTTCCCCAGTCAGAGGGAGGGGACAAGAGGAGGGCGCTTGGTGAGCCAACATGAGTGAGACCTCCTTGCCTGGGGGCCGTGGCACCCCCAGCCAGACGCCCTGTGTCCCTGGGGCCGCCCCTCTGGAGACTCACTACAGGGAAACGGTCTTCCCTTGAGCAGATTGTTTCTCCACACTATTGCACTTCCTTCGACTCTGGACTTCTCCCTCTTGCTCTGCAGTGACCCCTTAGCCCAGTACATCTGACCTGAGACTCTGTTCTAGGTAACGTGTCTTCGAAAACATCGTACTAGCACACTTAAACACGGCTGTTCTCATTAACCCCACTCCCAACCTAATGCATTTTCCTGTAAGAGAAACTAGGGCTCAGTTAAGTCACGGGCCCGGCCCCCGTAGAGATTTGGGTTTGAGACCCCTGATCTACAGAACAGTCTTTGAAAAACACCCTTCACGTGCACATATACCCACAGCCCCCCAGGATTGCCCCTGAGCACACGGTCGCTTCTCTGCTGGAACCCCGGTCTCCCTCCCATTCGCTGACCCCACTTCGTTGCCCATCTGGTTTTCCACCTGTTGTCCTCAGCCCCCTCTTCTGCTCCCCACTCAATAGCCGTCCACCAAGGGAGTGGCGGGGGGCGCAGCACAGAGGGCCCCTGCTGGTGCGCTAACCGCCTTAACAAGAGACCACAGACCAGGGGCTCCAACAGCAGACCTCAAGTGTCCCATGGTCTGGAGGCCGGAAGTCTGAGATCAGGGGGCCGGCAGGACCGGCCCCTCCTGAGGCCACGAGAGGGACTCTGCATGAGGCCTCTCCCCGGCTCCTGCTGGCTTACCGGCCAACCTTGGTGTCCATTGGCTTGTGGACACATCACCCTGGTGTCTGCCTTCATCTCCACATGGTGCTCTCCCCATGTGCATGTCCGTGTCCAAATTTCTACCCTCTGTAAGGACACTGATGTGTTTGGACGAGGGACCCACTTGCTCTAGTATGACCTCATCTTAACCTAACTGATCACATATGCAACAATCTTTAACTCTTTAAGCTTGCAATGTCAATATATGGATTTGGGGGGGACATAATCCAACCCATACTAGCACTCTTGCCAGATTGGAGAGTCATGGAAGGCAGTAATTCAACCTGTGAAGGGGGCAGGAGTTGGCTCAGCTAAAGAAGAGGTGAGGAATGGGGCGCCTGCGTGGCTCAGCCAATTGAGCATCTGACTCTTGATTTCGGCTCATGCCATGATCTCAGGGTCGTGGTCATTCCACGTCGGGCTCTGTGCTGGGTATGGAGCCTGCTTGAGATTCTCTATCTCTGTTTCTTGCTTCCTCCACTGCCACTCTCCCTCTAAAATAAATACATCAATCTTTAAAAAAAAAAAAGGGAGGGGGTGATTGTGGAGAGGTGAAGAGTGCTCTCGGCAGAGGGGAGAGCACATGCAAAGGTCCTGAGGGTGCAGAAAAGACAAGCCATGCCTTTGGGAACGAGCAGAGTCAGAAAGGCTTGGGCGGGGGTGCTGAGTCTGGAGAGGTAACCCGCATACTTAAGCTGTGCGTGCAGTGTGGTCTCATGCGTGAATTCACAGACATGTTTGTGTACACCCGGGCAGAAGGGAAGATGTCAGAATGTTCCCAGGGCCATCCCTGGGTGGTGCTGGGCCAGCACCGAGGGCTCAGGGGTTGCTGGGAAGCTAGGTCTGGTTCCCGAGACCACGTTGCTCCCATGAGGATGCATTTCCCAGTGCGGAACGGTCTGGGCTGAGCAATTACGAAAACTTTTAAAGGCTTATGCGGCAACCCTTCCAGAATGTTTCACTGCAGCCTTCCTCGTAAACAGATTGTAAAGACGCAATCAGCCCAGAGCCACTCTGCTGTGATAATCTGATGTAAGCCAGGCACTGATTTATATGCGCCAGTCCAAACAAACATACCTGTGGACCATCAAACTGGAATTTCTTCCATACTTTCCTCTTATGCATTAAGGAACTGCTTTTATTTCTCTTTTGCCGGAGGGAAGTGATATATTTACTCTGCGGAAGAAGGAAAGCTGTGTGCAGGATGCTAGGTAAAGAGCCGTGAGGAGCGCTGTCGGCCGGCTGGGGGTCACCGTGCCTCTGGGACTGGCCGCTCGGAAGGGAGGGGCCGGGCCGATTGCGGTGCAGAGCTACCCGCGGGGCCAACAGAAGCGTCCTCCGGGCACTCTCCCGTCCCTGTTCAGAGACCAGTACACTGAGGCAACGGGGTCGGGGGCATCCGTTTCCCCCCACAGGCAGCTGGATTTGGGTTTGCTCTATACCTCCCCCACCATTCTCGAGCTCCTAAGGTTTGGGTGGGGGTTCGCCTTCTTAGTGCTGGCTGGGGAGAGCTTCCGAATCAGCACACCGCCTTTCCCTTCCGCCCGCCCCTCCTCCCCTCGTCCTCCTCCCGCTCTTCCTCCTCCTCCTCCTGCTCTTCGTCCTGGTCCTCCCCCTCCTGCAGCCCCTCCCCAGCTCCCTCCCCTGCAGATAACCCTCCTGCGGTGATCCCGGGTAGCACACCGTTGACTCCAGGGCCTTGTCACTCCCTGTGTCCACGGCTTTTGCCAAGTGACATTCTAGATCCCCCGCACCAAAGGGACAGGACGTACGTCCCCTCCTCTTAACTTTGAGTTCATCCCACGTGTCGTGCTTTGGACATGGGCTGAGGTAGAAGGGACCACATGCCCCTTCTGAGCCCAAGCCTTGCTCATCTCCTGCTCCTCTGCCGCGGCCGTGAGCGCCCACACCCAGCTGGCCGCCTCGTCCCAGAAGGAGGATGAGGGCCACGTGGAGCAGAGCCACGCCAGCGGCCCGCTCAGCCAGCCCCGAACGTGGGAGCTAAACCGACGCTTGTGACAGCAGGCTGCTAAGAATTTGTGGTTTGTTACACAGTGTTCTGTGAGCCTTGGGTAGTTCCTACAGCGTTTCCTGTAAAAAATTTGACCAATAGAAGTGTCAATGAGAAAAAGTCACTTGCAGTTTTGCCACCCAGAGATAGTCTCTGAGCACTTAGGGATCTTCTCTCCTGCTCTCTTGCCCTGGGTTTGCACAAAACGCGCCTACAAATATGCCAGGGAGACCACGCTGCGTGCGCATCTGACGGGCACCCGTTACCTCTTAAGACTCCGCAGCCTCCCCCGAAGCTTTTCTGTCCCTGCTCACTGCGGAAGGTATATCTTGTCTTCTGTGCGTCCTCAGGACTTGGCACGTGGTGTCCCTTCTTCCTGGAACACTCCTCCCCTCTTCTTTGGCCGAGCCAACACCTGCCCATCTCTCAGGTCTTACCCTGCCTGGAGATGGCCTCCCTGACCCCCGAGCCAGGGCGGTGTGTGCCCTCAGCTCCCCGTCCTCATTTGTTACCTGCCTGGTGTGTGGCTGGGGGCATGTCTGGCCCCTCCCCGGACCGGGGGCTCTGTGAGGGCAGGACTGAGTCTGTCTCGTCTGGCGTCTCCAGGGCAGCACCTGGCACACCATTAATATTTGCAAAATGGAGTCGTAACATGAGACTCTAACCTGACGCTGATGTAGTGTGAGGCTGCGGGCCGTGCTCCCCTGTCGTTAAAGGGCAGCTTGCTTCGCAGTGGAAAGTTGACTGAGCTTTAAGAGATGTTTGGCGTTTTACATGGATGGCTGGAAGATGTTTCTTCCTGCTTTCTGGAGCCGGGCCTTGAGGAGTATTCTTCCCCCGATAAACAGCTCGATGTCCGTGCTGTCCTCTCCCACTCCCAGCCATCCTGGTTGCTGACTCTTGCAACCTCGAGCACCTTTCCTCCTGGCACTTCTCCTGCTCAATAACCTCCCGTGGCTCCCCAGCTCTCTGGCAGGGTGTGTATGTAGCCAGGCTGATCACGTGGACAGAAGGTATGAAGGGAGTCCTGGTCGAGGTAGGGACTGGAAGGAAAAAGATGAGAAGGGCTCTCCCTGGCTCCCTTTGGTTCCTGGCTCCAGCCAGTTTGGTATGACCCTGAGCTTCTTGAGAACAGGGACGAGGCCTTTCTGTCTCACCAGGGCTGGGAGCTCTCTGCAAAGGCTTGGTGACTGCGTAAGTGACTCGCTGCCTCTTAAAGGCTCCTGACCTCTGCTAGCTGCCTCTGTGCCAGTGGCCCTACTGTGTGCCCAGGGTCCTACTGTGTGCCCGGGGTCCTGACCACCATGCCACTGGAGCCCGGGGCCTGCCCTGGCCTGCCCTTCTCCAGGCCCCCCTGTATCCTGCCTTGGTTTGAAGGAGGCATGGACCTCACTTGCTTTGGTCCGACTGCTCTTTGCTCTTTAACTGGTTAACCCTTAAATCCCGGAGTTTGCCTTCCTGGAGGGCAGGGTCGGCCTTCCAGACTCTGTCCTGTTGGGAGACCTTTCCGACTCCTGCATCCCTCGTGTGGCAGGTGCTGCTGGCCCTGTCCTCACCCCTCAGCCTTTGCAGCACACTCAGACTGTCCCAGGCGTGCCTCCCACCCGGAAAGCTTATTAAAATGCACATTTATACTCTGCATTTCTACCCCAGGGATCTGTTAGTCCCAGGCTCTGGGCCACTCCCAGCCACCACTGTCGGTGTCTCTGTCTTGGGGGGCTTTCCTCCAGACCACACAAGGCTGCTGTGTGCAACAGGCCAGCTGTGCCAGGGAAGGGACAGGCCGAGGAGCGGCCCTCAACGTGGGACCGTGGGGATTGGCATAAACACCCAGCTCCCCCGCCCTTGAGTCGGTGCTTCTCCCCCACCGGAGGGAGTTCTAGTCACCAGTGGGGCAACCGGCTCGAGAACACCCGTTAGGGGCTGCCTCTACTTCCGTCCCACGCCCCTGCCCCTCCCTGAAGTCAACTACTTGGACTTGCCAGCTTCTGGGGACACTCAGATGAAGACACTGTTAGGGTCAAACTGTGTCCCCCAGGAAGACATGTTGAAGTCTCAATCCCAAGTTCCTGTGAGTGTGACCCTGTTTAGAAATAGGGTCTTTGAAGACGTGACCCAGTTAAATGAGGTCGTGCTGGAGTCGGGGGGCCCTAAATCTGAAGCCTGGGGACAGACACACAGGGAGAGCTCCACGTGACAACAGGGACAGACACGGGAGCCATGTGTCCGTAAGCCAGGGAATACTGAGGATCCGCAGCAACACAGAAACCAAGAAGAGATGAGTCCGTGCTGTTTTCCAGAGCCTTCCAAGGGAGCTCAACCTGGCCAACACTTGGTGTCAGACTGGTGGCATCCAGAACTGTGAGACAATAAGTTTTTGCTCTTCTCATCCATCTGGTTCATGGTTCTTTGTGACAGCAGCCCCAAGAGGCTAACATGGGCACCCAGCTGTGTGTCCTTGGGCAAGTTACTTAAGCACTCTGAGTCAGCTTTCTCATCTGTGATTGTGTTCAGTACTGACCTCACAGGATTGGGCTGAGGGACATAAAGGACCAAACACCACTCCTGTTTCATAGAAGCTGTCCAAAAATCCCGTCCTCCTTATCATCACGGCTTCAATGTGGTCTGGAGCCTCTGTGGGCTTGGTTTGATCTCCCAAATGGCCTGGTCCTTGGAAATGGGGAATTTCTGATCCTCACATGGGCATTTTCAAACCCTGCTGGTATAAGGGTCACATGGTAGAAATAGGATTATAAGCATCAGACACCTAAAAATACAGCTAGGGCTTGTTCTGATCCTTGTATCTGAGGCATTTGTGCCAAGACAAGAGTAGCACGCGTGTGCAGACATTTCACTCTGGGGCACTGAGCGTGGCCTGGTTTGTGCATCCTCAGATGACATACACAGGTCACAACAACAGAAAAGAATTTTTAACTTGGGCAAGAAATGTCTAAAACAGAGGAGTGGTTAAATATGGGTTTGGCTTATTGTTTAGACCAAAGACTGGGAAACGTTTTCTATAAAGGATGACTTAGTAAATACTTTAGTCTTTTTGGGCCATACAATTTCCATTGCAACTATTCTACTCCATGGTTGTTGTGCAAAACAGGCCGTAGACCATATGTAAGCAAAACAGGTGTGTGCCAATAAAACTTTATTTACAAAAACAGATGGTGGGCCACATTTGTCCCACAGGCCATAGCATGCTGGCTCGAGGTATGGACAGGCTATTAGGAAAGCACCAAAAGTAATGGAGTAAGAGCAACCTACTGCTCCCTGGGGGGAGTCACCCAGTCCAAGTTTTGGGGCTGTCTGGGCTTAGGTTCCCCTAGAAGTACACCTCGATGTAAGGATTTGAGTACGGGGAGCTTATCTGGGAGGTGACTGAGCACAAGGAGCCGAAGTGGGAGCCGGGGCAATGGGACAAGGAAAGGACATTATCAAGAACGTCTCCACTGTGACTCCTGTGGCTCAGTGCTCCTGGGACCCCGGGAGGCAGTGTTGGCCCCCCTCCCGAGCTCTGCCACCAGCTCTCGCATGAGATCCCCCGCCCTCACTGTGGAGGGCTGCTTGGGGGAGGGGCGGGGTCACTGCAGCACTCGGGTTTGCCCATGTGTGGACAAGCTTGTCCCCAGAAAGGCAGCCTTGGGTGTGGGGGCGCGGTGGGTCCTGGCCGGAGGATTTACAGGGGCAGACAGGAAAGACGTCCACGCCGGATTCAGCAAGACAAAAAGGAAGCTGTGGGGGAAACATGCCCGCGTGATGCTGTTTCTGTCCGAATAAGTCACACGCGGCATGTTTCTACCTGGGCAGGAAAAGGACGCGGGGCGCTGAGCCGGCAGCGGGCGGGTGTGGGGCGGGCGGCGCAGAGAGGCGCTCGCCTGGACGCTGCTCACGTCGATGTCCTTTGCGTCGTTACAGACCGCGCGTGGTGCCCTGGGCAGTGCGAGTCCGCACCCGTACACAAGGCATGCCGCGGGGGCGGTGCGGGCTCACAGCGCCGAGCAGCCTCGGGGAGGTCAGTGCGTCCGTTACAGAACGGCCCATAGAGCACGATCGTGCCTCTACGTCATCTCGTATGTGTGTGGGTTACACGACGTGTGTACCTGTATTTGTGGGCCTGCCCACCTGTCCGTCTCTGTCTGTCTGTCCATCCGTCTGCATCATCTGTCTATGGATCTCTCACTGTCTCGCTCAATTTCTGTCTCCTCAGCAAGATGCTCATCAGGGCAGAGGGCTTGTTCCCGGTGTGGACTCAGACCCGGGACCCGTCGGTCAGAAAGTATGTCTCTTGTGTTCCCTCCTACCCACTGGTGGTAGTTGAAGTTGGAGAGGGGCAGGATCATCCAGGAGGATGTGTGCAAGGAGAAGCGGGTGGAGGGTTGACGGCCAGGAGCCTGCACAGCGCGGTGGTGAGGGAGTCGGGGAGGAGGGCCTGGAGCACTGATCGGGCTGGACGAGGCCTGGAAGGACAGGGGCAGCCTGCTGCAGCCGCGCCACCGGACACTGACACGTGCTTCCCTCACTCGGTGCTCACAGTCCTGTTCGTGCCTTCAACACCTCTAGGGACCACACTACCTCAGGGCCTTTGCACATGCTGGGCCCTCTGTACAGGGTGCTCCTGCTCAGCTCATCACTTGGCTGCCTCCTCCTCACCCTTAGCTCTGAGCTCAGTTGCCATCTCCTCTCAGTTGCCTGCCCTGGTTGCCCCATCCCCCCCCACCCTGCCCCTGGCAATTGCTCTCCTTGTCACACACCCTGTTCATTTTCCTCAGAGCTCTAATCACCGTCTGGAATGCTTGGTCTCTAGGTTGTTTTATTATCTGTGTTACCTGTGCTCGCCGTCCACCGGGGAGGGTGACGACCTGGCCTGTCTCCTTTCACAGCTGCATCCCCAGTGCCACGGTGCAGTAGATGCTCAGTAAAGCCCGGTTTCCAGCAGAGGTCTCTGCCCCGTGGACAACAGGGCCAGGGGGCAGGGGGGTGGGGTGGGGGCATTGGGATCTGAACCGTGCAAAGGAAAAGAGCTTGAAAGCGGGTGAGCTGGCCGCATGTTGCTCTTCCTGCTCCAGTTCAAAGTCGGCCCTGCCCCTGGAACTGCCATTACAAGTTTAGATTGTTCCAGAATCCCGCTGCTGACTGTTCAAAAGGCTCCCAGCTGCTATCAGGAAATAGCTCAGGAAGGTCTCCGTTAAACACCAAGAAACTGAGATGCAATCAGCCGGGCTGGAATTCAGGAAAGTGCTGGCTCTGGAGTTTAAGAAAGAGAGAACATGTTTCAGGGCAAAAGGAGGCAAATCTGCCCGCCCAACCCCATGGTCCTTCCACCTGTCAAGCGAGGGCAGATCCGCTTCCCCCCATCCCACCATTAAGGGCCGGAAGCGGCGGCCTCCAGCCCGGGGTGCAGTGCGTCCTGACGGCGGAGCCTGGGATCCCGCTGCATGTGGACAGGAATGTTCTGTGATTGCTACTTCTTCCTGCTCGTTGGCATCAGCCAGTAATCTTTCAGTTGTGGTCTCGAAGGCCAAACATGAACCAGGATTTTCCATTATGGTTGCAATTTTGGCTTGTAATTTTATCACTCAAACTAAATCCACTTCAGAAATGCCATAAACTAATTGTCACTGAATAAACTGAAACTTTTGAGGAGTTTATAAAAGTGATTTAATGAAAAAAAAAAAAAGGAAAATAAAAAACAAATGTTGCCTACAGAACTGTTGGCAAAAAGGTAAAAACTCGCTGTTTCTTTTGAAAACGCGCCCCCGGCCCGGCCCGAACCCAAGCCCTGTCCGCCACGGCCCCAGAGCCTCGCCGAGAAGGCGCTGCTCATGCGGGGGAGGCCGGTCAGGGGGCTTCGGGGGCCAGGGCGTGAGCTGGGTCAGTCGAAAATCAGTGGGCACGGATCAGATCAAACCCTCCTCCAGCAGAATGTGTCTTGTTTCCTTGATTAAAAGTACCAATAATAACAGAGCAAATGTCGGGGTTAAGTAAATGTGAGTTAATTACTAGGCTGTGACCATTTTCACAGTTCCTGAAGCTAAACACTGCAACGCCAGCTGTCAGTTTACGTTAGGCAATCGTTCGCACGACTACCGGTTCGCTGTCTCACCTCCCTCCTATTAAGAAACAATATACAAAGGGTATAAAGTGATCAGCTCTGTTTATGCTGAGGAGGAGGGTTGTAATGTCAGCACACAGGAGCGGGGCCGAGGCAGAAGTTGTTCCTGGCTTTGGATGGGCTTCTGCTGATTGTTTATGAATGAAAATCTTTGGAGGAACTTCTGAATGCCGACAATCTGGGAATGGTCAAGCGGAGCAAAGCCCATCAAAGCATTCCCAGCACGGAACAAGGAGAGAAGAGGGTTTCCTCGGGGGCGTGGCCGGTGGACAGGACAGGGGCTGCGGGACAGGGAAGTCTTTCTTGGGTCGAGAGGCCTTGGGGTCTGTTGAACTCCTGCAAGAAGAATCCAGCTGGGACCCACGAGGGCTGATTCCAGCATTTTCCATGACCGCCGGGGTGGGCCAGGGCGGGAGCAGTTGTGCTGTTCTCAGCTTCCTGTGGGCGAGGAGAGTGGGGTCAGGATGGGGGTCTACCTCCCACCGTGACCTCAGAAGTTTCTTCTCGCCTCGAACCCCAGAAATGTCAGGTCTTCTGTGTAAACGAGACACGGAGGCGTCAGAAGTCAGCCTGGATTCCAAGAATAGTGGACTCTCACGGGGAACAGCAGCGACAGCAAAAACCATGGAGAAACGTTTTCTGTAGTTAAGCCTCACAGGATGGGAAGTAAGGAGAAGCAACCCAACTGTCCAGCAATAGGTGGACAGACAGACAGAATGTGGCATAGACAGACAATGGAATATTACTCAGCCTTAAACAGGAAGGACATTCTGACACCTGCCACAGCTCGGACGGACCTTGAGGACACTGTGGAGTGAGGTAAGCCCATCACGACAGGACTGGCGCCATGCGGGTCCACTCACACGAGGCCCCCGGAGGAGTCAGATCCACAGAGATGGGAAGTACATGGGCGGGGTGGGGGGTGGGTGGGTAGAGCAGGTGTTTCATGGGATGGAGCTCCCGTTAGGGAAGATGAGAAAGTTCTGGAAGTAGATGGTGGTGATGGTTGAATGTACTTCATGCCCCTGAACTGACACTTAAAAATGGCTAAAATGGCCAATTTGTATGCTTTGTAACAATAAAAGAAAAATAGTATGAAATAGGTGTGGAGGTGAGACGATGCGGCGCACGTAGACGTCACGGGTTTTTTGGCAAATAGCAAGCACTCAGGTATTCACATACTCATTATCATCGTGATTACCAGCACCCCGTAAATTCTTGCAGGTTGCTTTACGAGGGAGAAGGGCGGGGGCTTACCTTCTGTTGTTGGTCTAAAGCAGCCTGTGTCCAGAGTGGCTCTGAGTAGAAAGATGACCCCTGTGTTGACCTTTATAGCAGGAGACTTAGAACCAGGCCTCTAACGGGAGCTCAGTCCCGATCCAGTCATCACAGCCCCACGAGTATTGGTGGGTATGTTCTCTGCAGCCCCAGGTTGTGGCCCACGGGACCCTGTGTCACCCATTAAAGCCCAGGACACGGGGCCTCCCCATGTGTCACCTACCACATTTCCAGTGAGCTCGACCGTCTTCCAAACTCTGTGGAAGCTCCACCCTCCCCACGACGCCTCAAGGGACAAGACAGGAACCATTTATGGATGAGGGTAGAGGCTCGCCGGGGCTGTCCCCATCTGGAACACCCTGGTCCCGAAGGAGACACCACCTACCGTCCGGGTTTCTGTGTCGCCGTGGGGCACAGCCTCTTAACGGCCGGGTGTTTGTAATAAAGCGCTGCCGACGCTGGCGTGTACTGCACAAGCACGGGGGAGCAGAGAGGGGATGACTTTGCTCTTCGGATGTCATCCCCCCAACAGCACCGGCGTCACGGTCGCTGCGAGAAGCTGCTGCCGACACCTTCTGTAGGGACTCGCTCCCCCCCTCCGCGCCCCCGCCCCCGGAACCAGACGCGCATCCCCAGGGAGCAGCCGTTGCTCACGCCATCTCCCTCTCCCCACTCCTTCCCTTTCCTTTTGTCTGGAAGAATGTTTCATGTGGCTGCCAGGAGAGAGACCCAAGGCTGGGCACCAAATCCAGCTGGTACTGCGGGAGAAAGAGCATGAGTTTCTCCTTTCTGTCCTCAGAATGCACCCACTTTACCTCAGCCCCCAAGAGCATGCAGAGGCCAACTTGCTTCTCCAAGTTCTGAGGAGGCTCCTGAGTGCAGGGCAGGGGTGCTAAAACCTGGGCAGTCCCAGGCCCACGGGCATGAGCTGGTCACCCAAGCCCCCAGGCCGGGCTTCGGGGGTCTCAAGCTTTCCCGTGGCTCGAAAACAAACCCCCACAGCCGGCCCCATCTGGACGGTGATCGGAGCCCCGTCTGCGCGAACCCCTAACTGGGTATCTCTGGCAGTTTGCGGGGGCATCTGATCTTCCCGCCTTCTTCACTGGCCGGTCTGGGTCCATCAAATTAACTCGTATCTGGAAGTAAAATAATACAGTTAATGTCCTGTCCGTCCAGTGCCGTCTCGGGCGATCTCCGCTCTCGTGACTTACTAGGTGTCCTTTGTTAATTACGGGGAGTGTGTGACAGGCCAGCAGCTTTCTGTCCAAGCACAAAGGCACGTATGTATCGCAACCCTGCGCAGTGAAGTGAGTTCACAGGCGCCGGGCTTTTTTCGTTTCTCTTTCTCTATTTGGCTCTAAGATGGCTCCATTCCCCACACCCCACCCCTTCCCGGGGCAGGAAAAGTGCATGCCGCTCGCTCACAAGTGTCTTGACTGCATTTACGTCACCTAAGAATTTTCTTTTTCTGGCTCGTTCTCTGGCATCGCCCGGCCGAGAGGCTCCAGGAAAATCGTAAACCTGGATGAATGGCACCGCAGTAACAGCCTGTCCCATTGGAACCCGTTTGTGCTTTTTGTCTTGTAATGTCAAAACGAACTTGGCCGGGAAGCCGCAGTCGCCAGCTGTGTGCGGGTTTGGCTCCTGCGGTGCTGAGTGGGGGAGGGCTGAGTGGGCGCCGCAGGCTCCCTCCAGGTCCTGGGGAGAGGCAGCTCACCTACCTCTTCGTCTCTCACGTTGGACGGCTAAGAATCATGGCAGGCCCTCGTGGAATTGCCCCGGTGGCTCCGTGAATGCTTCTAGAACTCTCTTGTCCAGGCTTGGGGCTGCGCATGTCACACAGGAAGTCCTGGGTGGAGAGGAACTAAGCCTTGCTCTGCCACTGCCTCGCTGGGTGACTTTGGGGGAGGCGCTCCACCTCTCTGAGCTCCCGCATCTGTGAACTAAGGGACGGCTGGACGAGCCAGCAGCTTCCGGGTTTGTCTCATCCCCGGATCTTATTTTCTGTGGAGACCTTCCCAAGATGTGACATGTGTAGACTGGCCGGAAGCTGGGCTATAGCTCGGGCCCGTCTGCTCCGTGCCCCCTGCTCCCTCCTCCAACGGCTCTGGGGTCTTCTCGCCAGTTAATAAACACACCGCAAAATGCTCTCTGCGGGGAGTTTCACGCTGGTGATTCTGTGCTCTGACTCGCCAAAGCCAGGCTCAGCCTGTCTGTCTGCCTGTCTGTCTCTCTGTCTGCCTGTCTTTCTGTCTGCCTGTCCCCTTTCCCTCTCTCTCTTTCTCTCTCATCCACACATCTGTCCCTCCTTTCTCTCTGGCTGGCTCGAGTTCTCTCGGATTTCTCTTCATTCGTTCCTGAACCTGAACCTGCCTGAGGCTCCCCTGGGGACGTCGCTCAAACACAGATTTCCCACCTCGAAGTCTCCGATTCTGGGTCTGAGTGGGGTCTGAGTCCTGCCGCTCTGACGAGCTCTGCATCGTGTTCCTGGACCGCACTTTGGGAATCCCTGGCTCTTCTCCTGCATTTGCTGACACAGAAGTTGTCTTGGTGTTTGGTTTAGAAGCTTCTGAAGAAAGCCGACAGTGGACCGAACAGAGGTGGTACCGCGGATTTCCTAGATGCACGCCGAGTACCAATCAGCAACGTGCGGTGTCCAACCTTGAAGTGACTTTCCCACTGTTTGGGACCTGACAGCATGTGTGTCGCAGAATACCTGCACTGGTTATTCCCCCACTACGGCTGAGGGGAGACTCGTTAGCAGACAAACTCAGTGTTCACGCGTCCCAGGAGCCAGCCACACCCCAGCCTGATAGGTGTCCAACAGGCTCCTCACACAGGTCCACGCGGGACGAGGACAGAGATGCCCACCCAAGGGTCGCTGATGTTGGGGAGAAGCAGGAGTCCGTCCCTGGAACAATGGGCAGTACAGTGGGTGCCCACCACATGGGTTGCGGCTTGGGACAGCGGATTGGGTCCACCCAACACCACGGATAGATCTTCCTCCTGCGCTCAGGGGGGAAGGTAAAGGAGAATGACGGATTTAAGACAAGACCACCGATGCCGACTGTTTGCACACAAATCCTGGTGCAAGGACACATGGACACAAGGACACACGGACACAAGGAACAGTTGCCTGTGTGGCGAGAGGGGATTGGAGAAATAGAGCAAGGGCGGGGAGTGGGGTCACTGGGACCAGGGAGGGAAATGACACCCCAGCAGCTGATGGCTGTTATGAACACAGCCGTCTGTACCTGACTAAAAAGTCCTCAACGGAGAAATGCAGAGAAAGGGGAGGACCATCAACATTCCCATGTTGGCCGTGGGCATCCGCAGACCCCGCAGCCCTGCCGCTCTACAGCTCCCTCGTGCCTCTTCTCTCGGACTCGGGACCCTCTGCCTGCCCCGCCCGGAGCATGTGGGGTCCAAAGACAGAAACGAAGCCACGCGTCAAGGCTTGTCCCGGTGGCCCTTGTCCCCTCCTGGTCTGCAGTGGGTGGGACTGGGTTTCTCCGTGGAGTCTGTGGGCGAGCCCAGACAGACCGACCACCAGTCCATGGACCCACTGCCTCAGAATCAGCTAAGGACTTGACCAAAAACCCTAATTTCACAGGGCCTGCTCAAACCCAGCTCTCTGGGCCTGAGGTGGAGGACTCCGGGGACTCTTTTCTGTTTCTCTGTTTAAGTTTTACCTAAGTTTTTAGGTGTTTGGGCTGAAGCCCGAGTTAGAGCAAGGAGTGTCCCCCCAACCTGGTCTCCAGGTGCCCGGACGGGACTCCCATGCGCCCCCTGGTGGCGAGGATGAAGTGCACTCGGTGTGCCTGGGCGGGTGGCCGTCGGTCTGGTGGATGGAGAGGAAGCGGCCCAGCCCAGTGTGTTGCAGTGGGCGCTGCCTCGTCTGATCGCCTTACCGTTTTCACATGTGCCTGTCCTGAGTCCAGAGAGGTGCCTTTCACGCTGGGCTTTTAGTCGCCGTGCCCAGACATCAGGGAGGCGGTTTGCCAGAGACCTTTTTCTTCCTATTACTCGCATCTGCTCAAGTCTACACGCTGGTCAAGTTTCCTGACCCCTGTTGCTGCTCAGAGGCCTATGGAGAGGACACGGGTTTTACCTACCGTTTACTAAATGAGAAAGGCGCTGGTACTGTGCGTGAGAGAGAGAGAGAGAGAGAGAGAGAGACGGGTGAATTGCTATGACTTTGTTGTATCGTGCAAGTGCGGAGAGCCAACACGAGGCAGAACTGTGCTGGGCTGGTGTACATCTGTGTGTGAGCACACATTGTCCCTGTGGCCCAGGGAACTTGGCGTCAGTCGGGGAGAATGGAGGCAAGAACCACACAAATATGTAATGAAATTTAGAAGACCTGATGAAATTTAATCTGCGTCCACAGTGAAAGCCAGGCTGAGAGCACTCAGAAGGTGGGAAGCATGCGTGCCAAGGCCCTGTGGCAGGAAAGGACCTCTCGTGTTGAGTGTGGCTGGAGAGGGAGGCAGGGACAGAGCCGCGTGGCTCCGAGTCTGTGGGAAGAGCTGGGGTCAGGTTCTGTGAGTTTCTGTGTCGTGGGAGAGGCTTTAGCAAGGGGTTGACATCATTTCATTTATATTTTTGTTTTCCCTGATGTAACAAATGCACATAATTATGGAGGATCAAATAATCCCAAGAACTTTTTCACGTAAAACACTGGTATCCGGCTTTACTCCAACTCATCCCCAGTTCCGGTCCCCAGAATAAGCGTTTTGGGCATTTTTGGTTTTGTTTGTTTGTAATAAGCTCGTTGTTTTTATTCTGCTCAAAGCAGTAGAGAACATCAGCCATCACTGAATGAATGAGCGAGTGAGTGAATTTCCACCCCAGATGCACCAGGCCTGACTCCAGGATGACGCCTGAAGGTCTGGAAGTATCAGAGCAGCCAGCGGCCTCCAGCCCGAGCGGATCCGAGCCCTGCCTGTGGGCCTGTTGGAAAGGGCCCGTGCTTTCTGAGGAGGAGCGCTGCCTTCCCCCGGGGGCTGCGTGCCGAGAAGGCCGGAGCACCGGGGCCCCCACAGTCCGAAGGACATGCTCAGCCGGGTGGCCCTGCTGGGCGAGGCGATGTGGACTAGCGGGTCACCGTCAGCGGGGGGGCAGGCTGTGTGTGCGGCAAAGTGGCAGGAGGACATGACCCCAAAGGCCTGGCTGTGGGGGAGACTCCGCAGGGGGAGAGGGAGGCAGAGAGCAAAAGGCGGCGCTTCATTTTCCAGGACAACCGTCGGCAGCCGTGTGCCCAGGACTTGGTCAGTGTCTCCGGGCTCACATGCGGCCGGGCGAGTGGCATCTTAGTGAGCTGACCCGGGGCCATACCGAGAGCCTGATGTCACTGTACTGGCTTCATCCTCACCAGGAGTGGCATTGCTGTCACCACCACCCCTCCTTCGAAGGTGGGGAAATCTCAGGCACCTAGTGGAGAGAGCTTGTCCCAGCCTCACAGCCACATGGGCTCCGGGCCCAGCACGCCAATCACTGGGGATGATGAAGCCTCGTCAGTGAGCAAAGGGACCCCCAAGCAAACATGGCTGGGGGTGGGAGCTTTGTCCCTGCCTGTGATGGACAGACAGGGGGTCAGGGGGTGCTCCCATGAACTTAGCACGTCAACCCGAGGGTGTGTGTGGGTGTGGGGGGTGTTTGGTGTCTATCATTTCTTCTCCCAGCTCTGTCTTCCCATGCGCTCTGTCCCCCACGATGTCAGGATGCTTTCAGAATCCCTAAAAGTCTGCGGAGTTAGTGCAAGGCAGTGAAGAAGAGGGGCTTCTTCAGACTGTCGAGAAAAGAGATTCAACACTGTGGCCACTTGGAACCCCCCAGCATGGTGAAAGTGGGCTCCTGGCAGAGCCTGGAGGATCGGCAGGAGGAGCGAAGAGCAAAGTTCTTCTCGGGGGGTAGTTCAGTCCACTGGGCGGGTGCTAATTGGCTGACCAGCCGTACGCCCTGCCCTCGACCTCTATGACCTCTAGCACTCTGAGCCTGCTGGGCCTGGGTGGCACCTGCTCTGAGGTCTGCTTTGGTCCCACTTCCCACCCTGGGACTCCCTGGAAGGTGTATAGGATTTGCATGGAGGAATACCCAGACCACAGCTGGCCCATCAGGGCAGACAGGGAGAGCCACTGGAGGGATGCAGAGGAGACACCTAGGGAGGGTGAACGGCTCGGCTTCAGGATCCTTCTCCAGTGAATGCTTCACAGAGCTTCCTGCAGTCCATCCTTCCTGAAAAAGGGTTCTCAAAGATCCGGCACTTGGCTTCTTTCAGATCAGGAGTGGGTGCAGAAACTGAGACAAAGTTGTAAAGAATCCTGGGGTGCTGGGCGGCATTTGTTATTCTCAGGTCTTGTGCATGAAGCTGTGTGCTTCAAGGGCCAGCCAGTGTGTCCTGGGGACCTTTTGTCTCAGTGACATTAGCAGCGGGAAACCTGACAGGAAAACACATTTCCCAGGAGAATGCCTATTCGTGGTTGTCGGAAAGGGCAGGGACTGGCCCAAAGTGTGAGCTGACAGCAGAGTGGAAGGAGGGAGAGGCAGGAAGAGGATGATTCATCTATCCATCCTTCCATCCATCCATCCATCCATCCATCCATCCATCCATTCATCCATCCTTCCATTCGTGCAACCATCCATGCACACATCCATCCATGCATGCATCCATGCACGCATTCATCCATGCATCCATCCACACATCCATCCATCCATCCATCCATCCATCCATCCATTCATCCATTCATGCATCCATCCACCCACTCATCCATCCATGCATCCATCTATCCACTCATCCATCCACTCATCCACCCATCCACACATCCATCCATCCATCCATCCACCCACTCATCCATCCATCCATGCATCCATCCATCCTCACATCCATCCATCCATCCATCCA
>LNAC01000107.1:2789326-2805829 GCA_002007465.1 Ailurus styani
ATCCATCCATCCATCCATCCATCCATTCATGCATCCATCCACACGTCCATCCATCCATCCATCCACTCATCCATCCATCCATCCTCACATCCATCCATCCATCCATCCATCCACCCACTCATCCATCCATGCATCCATCTATCCATCCATCCACTCATCCATCATCCATCCATCCATTCATCCATCCATCCAGTCATCCATCCATCCATGCATCATCCATCCATTCATGCATCCATCCACACATCCATCCATCCACACATCCATCCATCCATGCATCCATCTATCCATGCATGCATGCATGCATCCATCCACCTATCTATCCATCCATCCATGCGTTCATTCAACAAATACTTGTGGGCACTTACAGCATCCCAGTCTCTGCTGTATGCGCTGGAGACACCATCAAGGACCCTGTCCCTAGGAGGCTTATATTCCTGTGTGGTAAGACAAACGATAAATGAATACAGGATAAAAGGTACAGCACACACAAACATTGGGTTCTGTGAATTAAAATCAAGCAGCATGAATAGGGTAGGGAGCGTGCATGGTGCTGTTTAAGTAGGACTGTCCTGTGGGCTCTGATCAGGTGTCATTTAATTGGGAAGAAAGGGTCTCTGATGCCCATGTCTCTACACTCCTTGTGGAGAGTGGGTGCAGAGATGGCTCCATGGCTGGGGATAGCAAGGAGGCCCAAGTGTAGGGAGAAAGTGTGTGTGGGCAGGGGGACAGATGGGGCTAGGGAGGGCAAGGACCAGCTTATGGGGCCAGACCATTTTAAGGAGCTTGGATTGTATCATGCCAAATGGGGTCTAAAGAATCCATTGTCTCTTGTGTGAGAATTCACTGGCAGTGGGCAAGGTGCAAGCAGGGAGGTATGTTGAGGGCTGTTGTGATAATCCAGGTGGGGATGGCAGGGTCTGGGGCTCTGCCTAAAGGGAAGCAGTGGAGGATGTGCAGAGGGGAAGGGAGACAGAGGGAGCCTGAGTGGGGGGAGAAACAAGGAGGAGGGAAGAGAGAAGAATGACACCAAGTTTTTTGACTAGAGCCTGGAAGAAGATGTTACCCATCAGCTACAATGGGGAAGACTTGGGAAGAAACAAGTGTAGGGGGCTTGCAGGGGGATTGAGGGTGGTCTTGGCCTTGGGCCCTCAGGGGTACCTTTCAACCACAGGAGCATGAGGGAAGGTCTGGAAACACAGCCACGCCTGGGCAGCAGGATCCCTCAGTGCTGTCCCCACAGGTCCCCAGCTAGAGGTGCCAATCCCTTGTCCCTGCCTGGCCTCCTGCCAGGGATGGGGCGCCGTGCCCGGGCTATGTGGCCCCCATGGGCACTTCCTAACCCCTGCGGCCCGGCTGCAGCCATGAGCTACCACCGGAAGTCCAGGCCTGAGCCTCCCAGGCCCCCGTGCCCTCTGCTCCTGCTGCCCGGGCCACCCACCCCTGACCGCCAGTGGCCAAAAGAATTTGCATTTCTTCCTGTGGCATCGCATGAGGGTACAGTGCCCCCAAACTGTGGGTCCTTTGGCTTCAGCCAGATAAAATTTGCGTTTGTAAAAGGACAGGGAGTGGAGAGCCAAATTAAAATTTTAAAAATACATATATCATATATATTATCATATATTTAAATATATTTTACATGAACTTATTTCTATACTATACATAAATATATAAGTAGATATTCTGTTACATACAGTATATAAATTAGATATATCAATTATATAATTATTAAGTACATAAATTTATGTTACATATCCACATTTTAATAGAAATAAATGTAACTTTCTATAAAAGTTATGTATTTAATTTATAAAGTATGATTATAAACATATTTTATAAATATGTAACATATAAATATATATTTATATATAATAAACGATTACATGAATTTAAAGTAACATTTCATAGAATATAATTATCTGCTATAGTGCAAATAATTCATAACAAATATATTTAAAATATACAAATAAAGATACTCCCTCCCTAGGGAGGAAGCCGGGGGAGGGCAGATTTGTGTCTGTCCTACTTTGCCAGCACTTGACCCCCAGCAAGCCTCTTTTAGTGACTGTTGAATGGATAAAAGCCATTTCTTAGCAGGAGGCTGAGACCTCAGAGGCTGAATTATGTCGGAGCCCAGGCCTGCCTCCTGGTCCCTGGAGGAACCCGGTCTCATTCAGTCACAATGCAAAGGTCTTTCCCAGAGTCCCTCTACGAGCTGGTGGGAAAGCACGTAAAATGTCCTTCAGGAGGTTTATGAGTTCTGTTAGATTCTGTGGCAAAGCCCCCAAGATAAGAGACTGTTAACATGCAAAGGACTGACTCGGGGCGCCTCTCTCCCTGCAAAATGTGGCTCCAGGAGAGAAGCCACATCCCTCCTCCCAGACCCTCCTAGGTCCTGGTTCCCAGGGGCTCTGTGCCCGTTACTGGCAGAGCAGACCTTTACTGACCCCCACCCTGGGCTCGGAGCTGGCCAGGGCCTGGGAATGCACACAAGAAGATAAGGCACTCCCTGCGCCTTCTTCTGGATCGGGGAGCCTGGCAGACCCACCAAGTGACACCATGTGCCTTTTGCATCTGCCTCGGGAACCTGGGAACTAAGCGTCATGATAGAAAATAACTACCGTAGGAAAACTTTAAAACACCCATGAGAAAAGTACACATTAAAATGTCCAGAAAAGTGCACAAATCACAGGGATGCAGCTTGATGGATTTTCCCAAAGTAAACAAAGCCCTAGGACCATCCCCTGCTGCCCCCGGAGCCCCGAGTGCCCCTTCCAGCTATGCCTCCACTCTCTTGCCTCCTGATAACGGTTATCAGGCCTGACGCAGCTGGGGAGGTAGAAGTACCGTGAGTGATGTGGAAGAACAGATTTATTACAGGGATTAGACCGTATGTGACTGTGGGAGGGGCTGGGGAGGGCTACAGACAAGCCCTGCCCCGCCTTCCAGAAGTCTTGGTGCAGTGGACTAGTGTGGCTTGTGGGGAACTCGGGAAAGAGGGCTGGCCCATGGGGCGTCAGATGAGAACCCCACACAGGAGCAGGTGAAAGAGCTTGTGGAGGAGGGTTATTCTGTGACGGGTGGTCCAGGGGTCACAGGTGGTCGGCGAGGCTGGCAGGTGGGAAGGACAGGGAGGGAGCAGAACCAGCCGTGACCGGCCAGCAGCTCTGTGCCGGCTCTCAGAGTCCTTTGGGCTGGCGTGCACACCCCTCTTCCTGCCAACCCAGCACCGTGCAGGGCAGAGTGGCCACAGCTCAGCCACGTGGACACAGCCCAACACCCACGCCGCACGAGCGCGGATCCGTGTCACCTGCTGGGATAGGCTTCAGTGCCCGTGTCTTTGGCTCCGCGTTATGTTGGTGTTATGTTTGCCCTCCATGTTGCTGTGTGCGAGATGTGTTCATCCTTGTGTTTGCACACTATGGTATCACCAGCCGTAATTACTCATCCATTCAGCTGTTGAAAGACATTTGGGCAGTTTCTAGTCATTGGCTGTTACTAACAGTGGCCTATTCCGGCGCGTGTCTCGGGGGGGCGTACAAACACATTTCTCCTGGGTACACCTGGAGGCGGGCTTCCTGGCGAGGCCACATCCAGCATCAGTAAATATAGCCAGGAGCATCGCTTTATCATTTTGAGGCTTGCACGTCTTTATTCAGTCTGCGTCTTGAGTTCAGATTTCGACTCTGTTACTTACAAGCCCAGCTCATGCCAGATGCCCCCGGGCGCGCACAGGTTGAGGAGCGAGGGACCCTGCATGGTGCGTGAACGTCCATTCGTTGTGAACGTGTGTATGGCCTGCTCCTTCCCCGCCCCCACCTCCCACCCCAGACGTGAGCTCCACGGGACCAGACGTCCACAGGCTCGTCCCCGGAGATCGTGGAGGGGCTGCCCTCCATGCAGCCAGGCTGCCAGGGCCGGGTGTGGAATGAAGGTCGCCGATTGGCTGACTTTAATCTGGGAGATCATGCAGGATTATGTGATGTGCCCGAGGTACCACAGGGTCCTTGGAAGTGGAGGGAGAGGACAGGAGAGAGGACAGCCATGGCGGGGTGAGAGGGCGGGGCCTGTTCTCGCCGGCCGTGGAGGCGGAGGACAGGCCGTGAGCCAGGACGCGGTACCTCTAGAAGCCGGAGAAGGCCGGGAAGCAGGTTCTCTCCTGCACCCTCCAGAGGGAACCAGCCCTGGAAACACCTTGCTTTGAGACTGGCAAGACCCAGGCCAGATTTCCAGTGTCCAGACTGTAAGAGAATACACATATGATTTAAACCACTAAATCTGTGGTGCTTGTTCCAGCAGCCACAGGAAACGGGTCCTGTCTTGTTCCCCGCTGTGCCCCCAGAACCTGGCCCATGGTAGACTTGCGATGAGTGTTTGTTGAATGAATCAGCATAAGGAAGGGAGCTCGGGCTGTGTACCTACAGTGTGCCAACAGCATGGGGTTGCAGGTACAGCCAGGAAAAATGCAGAAGGCCCAGGTATATTTGAATTTTAGATAAACAACAAACCAGGTTTGTGGGTTTTTTGAGATTTATCCTTTTTTTATTTGTGGGGGGAGGGCAGAGGGAGAGGGAGAATGTTAGACAGGCTCCAGGCCCAGCACGAAGCCCTATGCAGGGCTCGATCTCACAATTCTGAGATCATGACCCGATGCTTAACTGACCGAGCCATCCAGGAGCCCCAGCAAACCGTTTTAAAAGCTGTTTTAATGTGGCATGGGACATACTATACCAAAAAAGTCATCCATTGTTCGTCACAATTCAGATTTACATGGGTGTCTTGTCTGTAACCAGGAAGCCGTATATGCAGTCACTTGCCAGATGGCACAGTGTGCCCCCAATTCACAGCTAGTTAGGGGCCGACACGAAGCTTGTAGGCAGACACCCTCCACCGTGCTGTTCTTAGAGTGACAGGCATGAGCCGAATGCGTGATCTCAGGCCCCTGCACCGCACGGGCGGGACGCACCCTCTCCCCGCCGGTCCCCGCGCGCCCCGAGGAGGCAGGTCTGAGGGATGCCTCCCCGAGCAAAAGCAGACACCATGCAGCCTCTGTGAGTCTGTGAGGCTGGGTCCCGTCTGGTCAGTGAGGAGGGCTGACACGGGGCCCGCGGCCAGACAGCACAGGCTCCGAAGACCTTGGCCGTGTGTGTCTTCCTGCCGAGCCGGCATTCCCCGAGCGGGGTCTGAGGAAACCTGCTAAGGAAACCAGGGGCAAGGGAAGTCCTTCCTTCACGGCCAGGCCAGCGCGCTCTGGGAGGCGAAGCTGCCGGGATGCACACTGGTCGGGGTCGTGCCATTCTATTTCAGGGAGAACGGTACAAAAATAGGGTCCATGTGGAATTGTCTCTCCCCACAGCGCGCTGCGCCTGACGCTCGGCCACCCCGGCTGGTGCGGACGCACAAACACCTCCAGGAAACGCCTGGCCAAACACGCTCATGTACGCGCACCGACGCACAAAAATAACTCAGGAGAGCACCCAGAGTGGGGACGGGCTGCTGCGGCCAGCGGCTTTACGGGCCGTTTCTTTGTTGGTGAGGACTCCAGACCCCCTCATATTTCTCAAAGGACATTAAAACGCCAGAGATCGAGGGGCCTGCCCAGGGTCCTGGGGTGCAATAGCCCTTCCCTGGCGCCCCCGGCTGCAGGCAGTGCTGGCCCCGCAGACGAGGGTGGCCCGACGCTAGCGAACGTGGATGTCCTGAGCGGGCACAGCAACTCCCAACGGCTGCCAGCCTGCTTTCGGATTTTATGCGCTCTACGGTAAATGCGACTGTACTTGGAGAAGTTAATTTCGAAGTGCTCCCCGAACAGCAAGGGGAAGGGCGGTCAGGGCAGGTCTCCGGGGGGACCGGGATGGCGCCCCTCGCGCTGGGACACGGGTGGGGCTCTGGACAAAAGGACCGTGCGTGGGGGCTGTGCAGAGGCGCGCAGCGCTGGGGCCGCCCGAGTCCCCACTCAGGCTTTCCTCCTCCGTCTGGCCCCTCGGCCCGGCTCCCGGGTTGCAGAGCAGGTGGAGATGCCAGAGAGCCGACCCCCAGAGACCGACGGGGACTCTCCCCCACCCCGATGCCATAGGGGACCACAGCCTGCCCGTCCCGTCCTCAGCGGAGGGAGCCCGGCAGCTGGGCGTGTCTGGACCCCGGTCCTGCTGCAGACAGGCCGCAGCAAGCTCCGCCGTTCTTCCCTGCCTGGCGGCCAGCCTCTCAAGCACCATCGTTTCATGGATGCTACGTCCTCTCGTGTTTTCTTATTGTCTCTGATGCAAGGAAATACCTGGTCATCAGGGGAAGCTCAGCTGCTGCGGTCCCTGCCGCTCCCTGTGAAGAGCTCCTCTCCGCTCTGTTAACCCCCTTCTTGTGCACAAACCTTGTTTGCTCGTGACCTTGGCTGCCCCGTGTCCCGGCGTGTCCCGTCACTGTCTCCATGCTGAGCCTTTCAGGCCTCATGCCTGACACCACCCGGTTACCCCTCTGGGTCTCCCACGTCATGGCCTCCTGAGGGCGTCCAAATTCATGGCCGGTGGCCAACCAGCTGTGCCACCAGAGCCTACCCACATGGCTACCGCCACTGACCCTGGGAGGCTGCATGAGCGGGAGGAAGCGTGTGTGGAAGGGAGAGTGAGCTGTGGGTAAAGTTGTCACTGAATTAGATCGGACAGAAATCCAACATTGATTGGATCCTGCCCTTCCAAACGACCCCCCGCCATCTTTGCCTGTCAGGGAGACTCTTTCCAAATACAGGAGCCGATGTGAGCTCAGACACAACCAGGGTCCAAGGATCACCAACTCGAATCTCTAGGAAGCCAGACTTGGGGTTTGCAGCCAGGCCCAAATCCAGGACGGGATCAGATCCCGGATGGGGTGGGGGCATGGCACATGCCCTCCCAACTAGTCATTAACCTGTTGAGAATAACACAAGAGGAGAGCATCTTTTCTCGACCAGTGCTGGTGAGGTACAAGGAGCCCTGTATCAGCAGGTAAAAGTGTGCTTCAATACTCGTCTCAGGTTCAGGCAAATCTCTCTCCACCATCCCAGGCAGCCCTGACTGACACAGGCCTCCCCTCACAGGGAACTGTCCATGCAACACTTCCAGCACGAAGAGTCAGAATGGAATGCTTGCTTCCTGTGCACAGCTTCCTCCCAAGAGAAAGAAGAGGTGGCGGGCAGGGCCGCGGATTCCCAGCTCCTCGCTCCAGCTTCACCCACCCTGGAAGGAAGGGCTGGCTGAGAAAACAGAATGGCCAAGAGTTTTACATAAATGGGCTCCTTCTGCGTGGAAGGAAACATCAGGGTGGGGAGGAGTCATTCTCTCCCACATAGTAGTAGAGGTCACGACTTAAAGGCTTAAACAAGAGGAGAGATTATCTTACCCATGGACTGGTCTCAGGGGCAGGTGACTCTAGCGGAGGTTAATCCAGCCCCTCCACTCTGCCCTTCCTTTCTGCCGTCTTCAGCCTGTTTCATTTGCCCTCAGCCAGGACCCTCATGGTCACAGAGAGGCTGCAGAAGCTTCAAGTAGCACGTCCTCACACAGTATCCAAGAACTGGTGGCACCGTTCCCCCCGTGTCTGGGGAGGAGGTCCTGTCCCCGTGGCTCCGGCTGACACCACACCCTCTCCCCTCAAGTGGCCGGAGTTTTGTCTCATACCTGTGTGGAATGAGCCTGATGGGGTTAGACCAGGGATGGGGGCCCCTGGGGGGGTGCCAAGAGGGGTCAAGTCCTGAACAAAGTCAGGGATCTCTTATCAAAGCATACGAGGGAGGAAGGCACAGCGTGTGGTCACGGTGTAGGGAAGGGAAGGCAGGTCAGCCACGAGGTCGCCCCCCACGGCGGCTGACTTTCCACCTAATCCACCTTCAGAGACCGTTGCAAACCCAATCCTGTAGAGCAGACCCTTGTCTGCTGGGGGGAGTGCTGAGAGGACCCTGTGCCCCAGTATAAAACTTGACGATGAACAGTGGCAACCTACAGACCTGCCCTTCACCAGCAAGCATCAGGTCTGTGAAACCAGACGCTTGGGCCAAACCGGTTCCTGCGTTCCCTCCCTCAGGGGCGCTGCTCCGCACAGCCGGACTGGCCGAGGGGTCAGGAAACAGGGTTCCCGAGGCCCGAAGCTTCCTGAGGGCGGAAGCTGCCCCACCCGCGCCCGCGCCCACGGCAGGTGCCCCAGGAGTGAGCGCACACCAGGGAAGGGACGCTGCCGGCGCCTCCGATTGCTGCCGGAGCTCCCCGAAGCCAGAAAAGCGACCCTCCGGACTTTCAGGGTCTTCTGACTGGGCTGGAAATGCAGCTCCTCTGTCTGGAAAACTTGGTCGCTGATTCAGTGTCCACGAAACGCTTGGGGCATCCGTTCTGAGGGCAGGGGCCGTTTCCACGGCAACACAGCTTTCTGGGCCCCGGGCCTTGCTCCACACTCAGCCGAGGCCCGAAACCCAGCAGCTGCGGTCCAGCGCGGGTGGGGCTTCCAGGGGCTGGGCGGCCGACCCAGCTTTGGTCCTGATTTCGAAGTTCTCGTTCAAGTTACCAGGGCTCCCAAAGCCAGGGTGGCGCGGTTGCAGGTCGACTCTCACTCAGATGGGGTTTCCCTGGAAGAGGAGACCCTGGGCTTAGACCCCGCCTGCCATGCCTGTGGAAGTGGGGCCCCTGCAGGGTCCAGCCACTGGCACCTGTAGGGCCGGTGGGAACGTTCCCAGAGGTGGCCCTCCTAGGAACGCAGGCACTCAGCAAGTGCTGGGCTTGGAGACGTGTCTCTGCTCTTCTCCCAGGATGCAGCTGTCATGTCCTTTGAAGATAGCCATTATCTGTGAAAATCCCCCATCTCTGTAACAGGCCGTCCAGCAAAGATGCGTCATGCATTCATTTCCATCTTCCCAACCAGCCAAAGAGAAAACAGATGGTAGGAAGGGAGCCAAATGCCGTATGATCTGTTCTTTCCCCCAAAACATTACGGCATCTTCTTCACAGGGTGATGTAGGGAGGAGGTCTTGTGCCCTCGACATCTCAGCCGCCAACTACGCCAGGAATCTGGTCACAGGGGAAGCCTCTGGTCCGTTTCCATATGGCTGCGGGACTCCGCCAGGACTCCGTGCCTCATGCCAAGGCCGGCCAGTCCTCCAGATCCAATTACCTGAAATCATCAGTGGATTTGGATGTGTCCCTGGGTGACTGTTCAGATAATTTGTTGCTGGAAAGCGGTGCCATTAGCGCAGCTTGGGGGCCTGGATCCTTCAGCCCCACCTCAGCCTCACTTTGTCAATGGTTTTCACGAAAAGTACGGTAACGTAACCAACTGCAATGGCCCAATGGCCATGACACAGGCAATTCTTGGGCTCTGACTCATTCACCAACTCGGTTGACTTCTGTTGTCCGTGGCCCGGTGTTGTTGGGAGAAAGGAATTGGATTAAGCGCCGTGAAGAAGACCACAGGGCTAAGCTGGGACAGCCAGGCAAGTGTCTGGGGAACTCCTACCCCCTCCGCCCTCATGCGTCCAGGGTTCAGGGGTACTTTTGGTTTTGCTTCCCATGAGTTGGGATCACGGTAACCCCAGGAGCCTTGGTCCGTGACGAGAAGCCCGGGCCGCACGGTGTCATCAGGCACCTCATGTGACCCGCAGGAGGGCCACGAGAGTGGGAGCGGGCAGCCCCACAGACACGGAAGGGACTGGAGGGGAGGCCCTGTGTTCGTGGACTCATCGCGCAGAGCCCAGCAGCTGGGAGAGGGAGGGAGGCCCCTGCCCTCCAACCCAGTTCCCCCCAGCGCCGCTGCAGCTGTGCGTTTGTCCGTTCGAGGCCGCCGGCCTGGGCACGCCCGTGACCGGAGCCTTCTCCAGTCTCAGAATGAGTGTCTGTATGCGCCTTGAGCCCCCAGAACGTGTATGTCTTGGACCCCCCCCCCAAGCCGTCGGTCTTATTGAGCAGGGGCTGGGACACGCAGAAGTGGGGGAGCAACTGGGAGTGTTGGGCGTCAGGGCCAGAGCGCCCGGGCACCGGGAGGGAAGTACGGGGCCTCCCGGGGAGGAGGCTGTGCACACGCGCACGTGCGCAGTGTGCAGAACCACCGATGGATTGGTCGGTGCATGGACTTATAAAGCTTTTTATTTTTAAATAACTTCGGATCTTCCGAAATTTACGAAGGGTGTATAGAAAGTTCGCCGTGTCCCAGTGTATGTTCCCTGGGACAGGGACACTGTCTTACGTCACCACAGGATGGCTGTCACAGTGAGGAGCCCACTCCCGACACGATACTGTCCTCTACTTTAGAGAGCTTGTTTGGACGTCACCAGTTGTCCCGTGAATCCTTTCCAGCCAAAGAAAATAACAGAAATTATGTATGTGTGTGAGTGTGTGTACACACACACACTCACACACACACACACACACACGCACACACACTTCTTCTGGTTCAAGATCTAATCCAGGATCACAGCTTACCTCTTTGCTCTCCTTTATTCTGGAACATTCTTCAGACTTTTCCAGTCTTCTATGAATGTGTTATTTTTGAAGAGCAGAAGGCCCATTATTTTGTTGAATGGCTCTCAACCTGCGTTTATCTAATGTTTCCTTGTGGTTAGATTCGGTTTATGATTTTTTTTTTTTTTTGCAGGAATACCCCAGAGGTGACGTGTCCTCTTCCAGGCCTGATATCGGGGGCCCATGACATCATCTGTCCTGTTACCCGTGGCAGTAACTGATCACCTGGGTCAGGGGGCACCTCTCCTCTGTGAAGTTACTGTTTCTCTTTGTAAATGATGACTGTCTTGTAGAGAGATACATTGAGACCACGCAAAAACCCTTCTCCTTACCGTATTTTTCCAGGCAGTGTTTGATCCAGGTGATTCTTGCTTGACATAAGTATCACAAGGGTGGCCTCCGATTGGGAGTTTACTTTTGTATCCCATCTTCCTTATGAATTGGTAGGGGGAGCTCTACAAGAAAGAGCTTTCCTTTCCCCTTCCTCATGTGCCGTATCCACACAGGCTGATGAACTCTTACTTTATTCTCTGAGTTTTCACCCGTCACAACCAGTTCTCATTCTCTCGCTCCGGTTGTCCTGGGTTTGGCCAGTAGGAGCCCCCCCAAGTGACGTTGTCCCCATTATTCATGGAGCACTTCCTTGCATCTGTCAGAGGGGGACGCTTCAAGCTCATCGTGAACTTTCCCTGGTCCATCTTAGAAGGAGCCCCTCTCCCTCTGCAAATCCCACTCCCTTTCCTCCAGGTATTTCCACCCACCATAACTACTATGGAAATCATCCAGTTCATACCGAGGCACTGTCAGTATTTTCACGCATCTGCTTGCACATAAACGTAAGGCCCTCTTCTCAGGAAAAGACCACTGGGAGTACCTAAGAATAAGGTGGGTCCAGACAGGCTTCTCGGACTCATGCAGATAATCCAGTGCGTGGTTGGCGGTGCAAGGAACACGCTAGCCTCCCAGGATTCACATGAGCCTGACCAATTATCTGCCTCCAATTTTGCCCCAAGCTCCTACAAGTAAAGCCTAGCTGATGGACAGTCTTATTCTTGCAAGACAGTCTTTTGACTCAGGGAATGGAGGATTAAAACAACACTGCTCAAAGACGAGGCAGTGCAGCCCCTAATGCACTAGGGTAAGAATGCTTAATCTCCAGGGAGTGCCCCAAATCCCCAGGACGTGCTTTCAATGCTTCGTTTTGCATTTGGTAAACTTTGATGAACAGAAAGACTGTAAAAACCACACAAAGATGGGGTTTTGCCGGTGGTGATCTAAGCTGTCTGCCACTAGCCCATACGGTATCTTTGTGCAAATTAGAAGAAGGTGCTTTTCCCCCTTGGTAAATATGGCCCTGAGCCATGTTCAAGTCTCATGAGTGCAATGTGGGCTACTCACTTGCCCCTTGGCTAGGCACCTTGTGCAGTGAACAACCTGCACAACTGTACCCAGCAGTTCAGAATCAAGAGGGTCCTAGAAGTTTCCTTCCTTCCTTCCTTCCTTCCTCTCTCCCTTCCTTCCCTTCCTTTCCTTCTTTCCTTCTTTCTTTTTTTCTTTTATTTATTTTTATTAACATATAATGTATTATTTGTTTCAGGGGTACAGGTCTGTGATTTATCAGTCTTACACAATTCATAGCACTCACCATAGCACATACCCTCTCCAACGTCCATCACCCAGCCACCCCATCCCTCCCACCCCCCTCCACTCCAGCAACCCTCAGTTTGTTTCCTGAGATTGAGTCTTTTACAATTTGTCTCCCTCTCTGATTTCATCTTGCTTTATTTTTCCCTCTCTTCCCCTATGATCCTCTTGTTTCTTAAATTCCACATACGAGTGAGATCTTATGATCATTGTCTTCCTCCGATTGACTAATTTCACTTAGCATAATAGCCTCTAGTTCCATCCACGTTGTTCCATTCACGTGGTTGCAAATGGCAAGATTTCATTTTTTGATGGCTGCATCATATTCCATTGTATATACGGACCACTTCCTCTTTACTGGACGTTTTCTTTCTGCCACAAGGAATTCTGCCAACAGCCCACAGTGAATGAAGAGGGCACCTGAACAGTTCAATGTTAGCATTTCGGTGTGTACAAATGTCAACTCCTCAAAATCTTTGCTTTCACGAAATACTGTCTCACGAATTACTTGCATGAATTACAGGCTCAACTCTTGTTAAGGGAAAACTAGGTTAAGAGGCCTCTCGTAGGGACCTTTGTTTTTGTTTGTACTTCTGAGGTGGCATCAGGAGAGTAAATTGCGGTGTAATCTGCAGCCCACCCCCAACCCCGGCCCGGGGAGGTTATTCCCCTGGAGAGAGCATTCCTGGAGTTGCTGTGATGACCCAGGGCCAGAGCGTTGAGCATCTGTCACATGGGGAGTGGGGGGCGTTTCAGGCAAGGCCGTGAGCATCTGAGGACGTGGGCGGTGCGTCGGAGGGCAGAGCCCGCTGTGAGGAGAGCGTGCAGGGGAGACGCAGGGGAGCCTGGAGGCCAGGCAGAGGGGAGGCCCTCTGCCACACTCTCGTCTCCCGCTGGTGTTTTCGTGTCCATTTCTCGGAAGAGACTCCGGGAGGGTCAGAGCCACTGCCTCTGGTGAGCAGATAATCACGCACTGCTGTCATCGTGGGACAAAGCTCTGTCCAAATTGCAGAGTGGACGTTCCTCCTTCCATGCGATGCGTTCTTTACTCCGTGATAGGGCCTCACTCAGCTGCTCAAGATCCTGCCGTTTTGTAGGTGAGGAATGTAGGTGTTAGGACCAGGAGCAGGTGCATTGAACCAAAACCCCAAGTAATGGTGGTGGTAACGTATAAAGGCTTATGTTTCTCTTTAGTAGAACAAGTGTAAAAATAGGGCGTCCAGGGTCAATCTGGGGGCTCCACGGTTGTCAGGGACTCCCGTTCCTTTCATCTTTTGCTCTACCACCCTTGGACCTCACGGCGGGACAGGGATCGGGGCATAGGAGGTTTGGATGGGTCGGGCCAGAGGGGGCATCTACCCCCCCACTTACACGCCGTTGGCCACTCAGTCCTGTGGCCACCTCGCTTCAAGGAGGCGGGGAACGTGGCGCGCAGGAGGGGGAGGGGCGGGCGGGCCTCGGCCAGTGCCACGGCCGCTGGGCAGACGGCGGGCCTTCAGCCGGGCCGGGCAGAGGGAGGTCGCAGGCCCACGTGGAACTGGAATTCAAACCTCGGGACCCAAGAAGGAAGAGCCGGTGTCCTTCCTCAGCAGCAGATAGCCAGAGCTCAGGGCTCTGCTGGGATGACCAGCTTTGTACTGTCCCCTCCCCGGAAGCACGGGGACAGAGTCAGCCTCCTGCCAAACTTCCTCTGAAGGATACAATTAGTAGAGCTCTCCAGACAGGGGCAGAAAAGTGCAGCCTCCCCCCATGACCTGAATGGATCATTTGTGGCTCAAATGACAGACAAATGCAATAATTAGGCCTATTTAGTAAAGAGGGGGTGAAAGGTCAAATAGGAGGCCAACTGTCTCCTATTACCAGCCCGGTGGTGACCGCGATGGGTGATGTTTGCGCAACAAAGCAAGGCTGGCTGTCCAGGAGCTTGGCTTCCAGGAGGCCGATGCCAGGCTTGCAGGACCCAGGCTCGGGCCCGTCCTTGTGGGACTGTGTCCCTGACAAGCCCCAGGGGCTGAGACGCCCTCACCGCCGCGCCGCTGCGTCACAGTGGGGGCGGGGAATGACTCCAGTCCTCACTGGGCAGGGCCTCCTTCTCCCTGGCTTATCTCTTTCTCCTTCTTCTCCCCCCAGAATCTGATTTCACTTTATTTTAACCCAAAGCAGATGATCCGCCAGCTTCTGAGCCTTTTCTTTGCTCCCCGCCTGGGAGGATTTCCTGAGGGTCTCCCGGGCTTGAGGGGTGAGGAGGGCGGGGGCAGCCGGGCGTGGGCCCGGGACCATGGACACAGGGAATGACAAGTGTGTGGCCTCCCCCCTCCTCCCCTCCTCCTGCTGCTCCCCTCCTCTTCTCCCCTACGCCCCCTCTTTCTCCCACTCGAGGGCAAAGCCGACGGGGTCCCGCAGGAGCCTCTGCCTCTTCCTTCTGCACCTGCACCGGGTGTCCGATGGTGGGGAGCACTCGGCTCAGACCCTCAACAAACACCTTCAGACACCCGGAGGGTGGGCCGTTCCTTCACAGCCTGTTTTGGGCACCTCCAGTCGGAGGGCCGCAGCCCTCCCCAAGCACCCCCTCCCCTCCTGCCCAATGAGGCTTACAGCACTAGCAGAACAGGCTGGACTCACAGGGCCAGGGGCCAGCCTGCATTTCTCAGGGCCCTAAAGGCAAGCCGAGGGCTGTAAGTACATTTCCAGGTTCCCCTTAGAGCTGGGAACTTTGAAGAATGAAAAACCAAACCCCATTCTCCTCCGAGGCCCTTCTTGGAGGTGGGATGATGGGTCACACACCCTTATCCCCTGTTGGTTCCATGCTCCCAGAACCTCTTGTAGGACGGGGAGACATGACTCCAGAGAACACGGGTTCACGGGCATCCGAGGGAAGTCACCCAACTCTCTGGGGCTCCGTTTCCCCGTCTGAAACGGGTGAGTGCAGGCCTCTTGTCTCAGGGTTGACATCAGAAATGAAGGCACGCAGCACCCCCGGGGTCCTGGTCAGTGGGGACTACCCATTTCCTTTTGCAAAACCTCCACAAGGCCTTCAACGGACAAGAGTTGCTCCTTCTTGCCTTAGGGGCCCCTTGCCAAACCTCCTCTTTCCTACCTGGTTGTTCTTGCTCAAAAAGGTAGATTCAGCTGGGGAGGGGGCAGAGGTGAGGGGAAGGCGTCATCCGGCTTGGTCACTCAGGCAAAGTGGCCATCCCACTGTTCCACCCCCTTTGGCCTGGAAGCCAGGCCAGAGCCCCCATGTCCGGCAGATCCTGCATCCGAGCTCATGGGGGCTTTGTCGGTGCTTGGGGCAGGGACTGCAGGGTGCCGCCAATTTGCTCTTAGACAGATACAACTTCTGGGTTCTCAGAACAAAAAGATTTTTATAATCATTATTTTTTTTAAAAAAAGCTTCAGTCTCTTTCCTGCCCGTCACATCAGTTTTTGCAATGCCTGGAGAATTAAAGGTGCAGGGAACAGAAGCCAGGGGGCCTGGGGACAGTGCCAAGGGAGGAAGAACACACAGGAGTCCTGTCTGGGTGTGGGGGCCTGGCCACGGACAAGGAGATAGGGAGCTGGTGGGATGCCCCCGAAGTCCAGGCGAACCCCAGCCAGGACCTGAGACCGAGACAGGTAGGGTGAAGGAGCGGATGACCGGTCCCCCAGGGAGGCCTGGCCTGCTGATGCGCTTTGTTAAGGAGAACAGGCAGGAGGCTGCTTTGTTTGCCTGTTTGTGGAGGGGGTCCTGCTGTGCCCTCAAAGCCCCCTTGACTCCAAGGGACAAGCCAGGGCCCTCGGGAGGGATTATTTTTGTTTTACTGTACAAATTACAGTCCACGTGTTGAAGCCACCAACACAGCCCTCGGAAATGAAACACTAGAGATAAATTTGGCTACGGGAAAAAAGACCGTGTTGTCCAAAAACATGAAGGAATGCAACTCCAGAGACCCCCGAGACCCTCCTCCAGTCAGCAAGGGTCTCTCCTCCCACAGAACGTGAGATTCCCCAGAACAGACATTTCTGTCCACAAAGGTGCGACATTGTCTGGCACCGAATTCATGTCTTGCTTCCAGGGACTGACCTTTAATCCTCCCGTCGAGAGCTTGCGTCACTTCCGAGCGCACCTGGGGACCCTGGGATCCGCGCTCCCCTGGGGTGGGGTGGGGCCGGGTGGCAGCCGGGCAGGAGGAAGGCTCCCGTGGCCCCCGCCCCGGCCGCCAGGAGCCGCGCACGGCGGGCAGGGCTCGGGCACCCTCGCCTGGGCGTGGCCCCGGCTGCGGGGACGGTCACGGCCACTCGGGCGCTCTGTCAGTATGACTTTGTGTGTTCACCATGCCCTCCCCGTGACGTCAGTGCTGCCGTCACCGCCACTGCACGGGTGGGGAGACTGAGGCACGGAGAGGCCAGG